>JAVQIZ010157791.1:0-13971 GCA_036023535.2 Galaxias brevipinnis | reverse complement strand
TATAGGTTGGCTTCCCTGTAGCACACATTATGAAATACAACTGAAACTTGAGCCTCCACTGCAAATGGGCTACCTCAATTGAATAGTATGAGGTAGCCCATTTTGACAGGGAGAAATTACTGCTCATGCGCCACCCTGTTTTGAACTAAATGCATACTTTTTGAACACATTAAAGCACTGTCAGTGAAAGCCTGACCTTGTTGAAAATAAAACCAAATGGTAGTACTTTATCGTCATGTGTGTCCACCATTATATTATGATGAAGAGGCACCACCGATCTAGCGGCAATAAGCCCCCTTGTCAACAAACAGGGTGCTGTAGAGGTAGGTTCTGCACGCTAAGGCGGTCAGTCGAATAACTGCGATGCATCACATCGCATTTGCGCAGGGAAATGCATTTCTAGTTACTAGTTGTGCTTTTATTGAGTGTGTGTGTGTGTGTGTGTGTGTGAGGGTTGTGCGATTGGATGAATATATAAGAGTCCAACGCAGGTTGTTTTTTAGTTTTTAAGATTTTTATTAAACGATTTTTGTCACATTTTAGCTAATTTAATGGTGTGTCTCCCCCAGAATTCATCTTGGTAAATAATTAACCTGTAAAGCGAAACTCAATGCCTGCGCAAACAGGAACTTGCAGTTGGGCCATATTATGTACGTTTTTGTTGCACTGACTTCCAACGTGTCAGTCGGAAAACAGGGCAGTGAATGAAACAGTCTTTCGATCGTGGTTGATCTTTGCTGTCCGAGACCATCCCCACCTGTTTGTTCATTTGGAGGCTGCAAGCAGAGGCGTCTTTCATCTGACGTCATCAGACTCTTTCAAATAGTGTCATACAGCCTGTCTTTACAGTTTTTCTTATCAAGGTTATTGATTTTGTTTAATTTAAGAAGAGGAGCCTATGCTATAGGCTGTAATGTTTCAGTATAATTCGATTTTCAAAGATTAGATTTTCGCAAGACAGCTGATGTCAGAGGATAAGGTGAAGGAAAATTTATTCAACCAGAACAGATATTTGGTCAACTAGAAATGCATGTCCATGAGAATGCGAATGTGATTTTTCCACCATCAGCGTCCAGGCAGTGCGGGTGGCAAGCCCCCGAAAATAACCGTTGCAGCACTACTACGCCCTTGTGTGGTGGACAGCGCTGAACTGAACACAAGTGTAAACGCCCACTTGGGACCAGTTGCAACATCTGACTTTTTCCATTCATATAAATATTGTGAACTATATGTTATATGTAGTCATCTTTAAATTGTATGGGTAATTAGAAGACAGATCTAAGTTTAATATATACAAGTTTGGCTGGTCTATATACAAAGAATACTTAAAAGTAGATTCAATGGAGTCAACCGTTAGCTAGTCCTAAGTTAAGGCACCATAAATGATAGCTTACTGGTAATAGGCCTACTGCAAAAGAGCATTAGTTTAGGACACCTCACGCTACTACGTTTAGCCAGACGTCGTGGGAGTACTGTCAACGAGTTCATGATGCCGTGGTTATACTGCTGCTTACTGCATGTGAATTCTATTTTCTTAAGTGGACGTTAGCTAGCTGAAGTGTACAGTGGAGCCCACTAAGTCAGTATCATAGTGTTGTGTGTTGTAAGTGTAGCAACAAATTATATGGCCAAACACAAAAGTAGGAAGGCCTGAATGGGAGAATGTTCATAGGTGGTGTGAGAGAGAGCTGCTGTGTCCGATCTCCGGCACTCTTAAATATGCCCCAGGACAACAAATCTATTAGCGCATCTCAAGTCCGAAACGGGGAGGAGTCACAAGAAGCTCAGTGGCAACGGCCAGTACAACCATAGCCGTGACAGTGGAAATGTATAAAAGACCCAAAAGGCCTAAGAAATGTACCAACATTTATTTCAAGCAAAAAGTATCATGACAGTTCAGGTATTGCCAATTGTCCTTGCCTCTCAAACACTGTTAGAGTGGAAAGCTAAAAGATATGCAGGTGGCTTTTTTAAAAGGGCTTGTGAGGGAAATTACAATGTGAGGAGACTCACGAGTCAACAAAAGCAGATCGAGATCATTTTCAAACCTTTTTAACAAGACAATAAATAGCCTGTCACTCTAAATGTAGGCTAGAATACCATATTAGGTCAAACATTGTTAATTATTGTGGTTAATTGTCAATAAACTTCAGAATTCTACAAAATGCTGCGTAGTTTCATATACCAATATTGACCCTTGAAAAAACCTGGTAGTAAAAACTATAATCGTTTTGCAAGTGAACACCGAAGTTTTGCAAGGGAACGCAAAATGTTTAGGTAACGGGCTAGCACACATCACAAATTATTGGGCTGGCTTCCCCTTAACCAATTATATGTGGTTATAGTACGTTTTGTCAGTAGTATCTGTCAGTTTTCAGAAAAGCAATTTGATTGGCTGGCTGACCTATAAATAATATGGTCATCGGCACTTTTGTTCCGAAATTAAGAGCGTGCCGGCTCAAAGGTGTTAAAAGCGCCATGAGGTCACATGTTCCTTCTCAACCTCACTTGCAATTGCCACATTTCAATCAAGGAAAACGTGAACCAAGTTTAACTTGACAGTTTCAAAGCTTTTTTCTGAATTTAACAGGTACACTAAAACCAAAGCTTGATGCATTTTTGCCTATGTAATTTGAATCAGATGATCGTCAGACTGCAAGGGTTTGTGAAGTGTAGGGCTAATGTCAGGTTTAGTTTAGGAGAAGGGGTTGATAAACACATTTTGCTATTTTACATTGTCGTCTGATCCGTGGTGGTTTTTCACAGGTGGATGGATGAGAAGCTTGTGTCTGTAATCACTCCTAAGCTGATTGGAGAGCGCCCCAACACCTACACCTATACGAAGGCCATAGCAGAGTATCTGGTGCAGCAAGAGGCTGGCAGCCTCAATGTGGCGATCGTCAGGCCTTCCATAGTTGGGGCCAGCTGGAAAGAACCGTTTCCTGTAAGTTGTGTACAGACTGTTCGTTACATAAAAAGGGTTCTCCAGTAGGGATGTAACTATCATATTTTCACTGTACGATAATCGTTTCAAAATGTATCACGATATGACGTTTAATTGACAATATTACAAGTTTTTTTCTTTTCATAAAATTTACTATAGCCCTTTGAAAAAAACTATTTTGCTTAGAAAAATATATTGCTTTACTTATTTGTTCCACTTTGAAACATGTTTCTTGTAAACCATGGGATCAACCTATTATGACATCTTTTTAAACTTTGAACTAAGTTCAATATTGATCAAATTGAAAACAACTCCTTATGACCTTATATTTAGTGTAGGATATTATGCAAGAACAATTTCTCACTTCTCCACGCTCAATGAGATGATGGTCACCAAGATTCGAGATGTTTCTTCCTTTGGCTGAGACTCTCATGGTATATATTTTGGGTAGCCAAAGTATTCCCATACAGTGGATTTAAGCGGCTTTTTCGGTAGGTAGGATAGAGGGCTCGCAGTGTATCGCTTCCCATTTTAATCGCTGAATTTGCTTGGATAGTATATAATTAATTGTAGGCTGCCGAAATGGGCATGCAAACTAGAATTTCCGATAGGGCACTGTTCTAAAGTGAATTATAAATTTTTACACACCAACTATTTTGCAGAGTTAGGCTACTAGCACAACTAGCTTCAAGTGTGTTTGCAAGTTTTTGATCAGTAGAATCGAAAACTGGCAATTTGCGCCGATGTTTGTCAATTATCTTCTTCTCACGTTGGATGAAATGGGGACAACTCGCTCAATATTGGTTGAAAGATTTCTAGTCTATAAGAATGAAGAATCTCCTCGTCACAAGACTATCTGACATAGGCTACAACAGGCTTATCATTTGCATCAGTTTCTAAATCAGTTGCTGCTTCTGTTTATTGCAACAGCGTTTATTATTACAATGATAAACTATAAAGACTCAGACTGAAATTATTCTACGAATTATTATCATCAATATTATGCATTGCTTCAACACGTAGCCATAATAATGAAATTCCTATGTGCCTCCCAACGTAATGACGGGCAAATTGACACACAACTCCAAAGGTTGGACAGTAGCCTACTTTGCAGAAAATAAGGAAAATAACAGCTTAGTTATTGATTTCTGCGAACAATATGCTAGTATGCCTTTTTAGGGATGTGCGTATGGTGGCCCTGAGAGGCCAACGCACTGCAACTTCAGAAAACACATGAAAATAGACAAAACACAAGCAAATTAAGAAAACATCTACATCAATTTTACAACACATGAGCAGCATTTTGAAAACGTGCTACAAATTCAGATGACACAACACATTGCAGAAATGCGCTGCAAATACATTTTAAACCCAACCCAAAACAGTATAGGCTAGGTGCATTGAAGGCGGTGAATTTCACCACTAGACCAGTGTGGGCCGCTCAATATGAAACTAAATAGCCTTCTATAGGCTATGTTATAGTATAGCTATATATATAATATATACCAGGGCCATTGTTAGGAGCTTGAAACATTGGGGCTTAGCCCAGCAGGAGAGGGGCGGGGGTGGGGGGGGTCTTCACAACACACAATTTTCTTCTAAATATTTTTACATGACATGACTTTTTACGTGACTGAGAGGCACATGTTTCCATCTAGATTAATTCAGTAATTTGCCTTGTAAATAATGTAATAACAATAGCACTCCCATGTCTTTGAGTTACTAGAAGGGCGCTTATTAATCCCATGTATTATAAAAATAAGTGATTATATGAATAGGCTACGTTAAGCAGCCTTCCGCTGGCAATGGAAACACGACACGCTGCTAGCTTCACATTTCTGCTTGCTATTGAAAGTGAACTATGTTATTGTGGTAGCTACTAGTTACGTCTAGTGTGCGATTTGACGGGGGGGGTGTTCCTGGTTCTGGTCTCTCTGTCCCTGGCAGTGGGGATACATTTCCCGCCCCTCTTAAAATATTTACGTCTCATAGCGATTTAATTAGTGACCTTTTAGGCATGATATTACATTTGCAGATATATTCTGTCAAATGTTTGCTCAAAGAATAACAATGTAATATCACCCAAACCGTGTCAGCACGACAAATGTGACAAAAAATACATTGAATGGATTTTTGTATTACTGAAGGCGGGCAATGAAGTACGACTGTGTAAATGATACAGTCTTCTCTTAGTGAAAGGAGAGAAACATTCACATTTTTGTTTACAAGGCATTGCTGGGCAAGTTACCTTTTTACCTTACTTCATTATTAAAACACAAATCCAGTAGTCATAGGACACGCTATATCACCCCTGAAAGCCGCAAAGTGAACACACAACTAGGTAAATTAGGTTTTTTGCCTCGGATACATTAAACAAGGTTCAACAGGAATTGAAATTAGAGCAGTTTGTTTCTGTTGAACAATATAAACTTTTACTGGAGGATTTAGGAGCTGAAGAGTGTTCTTGTTTTGGTTGAAACTTAAATATTGTGCTGTATTTCAAATATTGTATTTTTATTTGTTTTTGCTTATTTGTGTTTTGTATTTTTGTTTTTTTGTTGTAATTGATATAGTCTGTCTTTAAACAGGGCACTGCTGGAAAAGAGACCTGGTCTCAGTCGGTTAACCCTGTATAAATAAAATTAATAATAATAATAATAATAATAATAATAATAATAACAATAATAATAATAATAATACATTAATTAGATTGGCTGAAACGCTGGCTATTCCACCTCTTAGCATGGCCTGCCCTCAGATAACAAACTTTTTTTCTAAGAGCAACATTGAGACAACACTATAGTTGGAGTGGTTGTTTTGATTTGGTCTCGCGAGCATTTGCAATAAGAAATATATAGGCTACGCCAAGGGACATACGAGAAATCTGGATACCCCCGTAATCATTCAAATATTTGCTTGAAAACACATCCTATCTTGAAGTAATCTGATATTTGGCTGCAGAATTTCCTAGCTAGTATCACATACGATTGCAATGGGAACACTTGGATTCAAAAGTTTGCCCAGACATGACGGACATCTTGTTAAATTAATATCCAGTTTCAAATATCTGACATTTGAAATATGATGAAAATCATGGTCTAAGATTCCTCAGAAACGCTGCCAGAAGCTGGTGTCTGGCTATGCCTCACGTTTGCAGCAGGTCGTAACAGTAAAAGGTTACTCTACTAAGTACTAAATACACTTGTCATGAAGGGGTTGAATAATTCTGAGACTGCAGTAGTCATTAAAAGTGGCATTTTGTGTTAAGTGGAGAAACCACCTGTTATATTAGTTGTTGAGCTATTTCTAATGTTCTTGTTTGTTTGTTTATTGCAAACAGCTGACATTTAGTAAATTTTGCTAATAAACCTAATTTGCAATGGGGGTTGAATAATTTTGATTGGAACTGTAAATAACAAAGCAATTTCAGGACCTAATTTGACTGGTTTATTGTTATACGTGCTTGTCGGCATCGGCAGTGGTCGAATTGTTCAAAGTTAACAATGGGGATGGTAAAATATCTGACCATAAATATATTTTTATATTTCAACTGCAATGAATAGGGACATTAAGGTAAATTTGAAAGGTCAAGAAAATGGCTTAGCGACCAATTTAGCGAATCATTCCATGACAAAATGCGCACGTGCCAAGTAATGTGAAGTAAATCTGTGCCTTGAATTACACACACAGGACATAGCATACTTGCGTTTTTGATCAACAATATGCAATATCATATTATTTATGCAAGTTTTTTTGCATGTTTGGAATGACAGATGAATAGATCATGGGCATATTTTTATGTTTTATTTTCTTATAAAAAAAAAGATCTGGGGCTATTCAGAAAACATCCGGGGCTAAAGCCCCAACGCCCAGGCCTAACGATGTCCCTGATATATACTGCCTGCAACTTTAAGGTCTGTTTGTTGCGCGCAACAGTACAGCGTCTAGCTAGACTTAATAATTCGGGCTAAAGCCCCCAATAAGACACATAACACCGCTACACAACTCGTTTAATTGGTGGTCAAAGTGTTTCATTACAAATAGTAAAGAGCTTAGCTAGCCATATGCCTGACATTGTTGCTTCTTGTCGCATTTTACAGGTTTGTTCAATACTGATGCGCCGATCCTAAACCAATGAGGTTTCTTGATCATAACCCCGGTCGAACAGTCCTTTCAGACCAAAGGCGAGCCGAGTCCGATTGAATAACCAGTGTCGTTGGTCCATTGTGAAAGGGGTGTAAGTGGCAACATTTGTTGTGCTGTGAGTTAACGCCAAAAGTGTCAATCAAACAACTTAAACAAGTTTCGGGCCAGGACAAATTACTTTATGTAGGAAATCTTTATTTTACGTTAATGGGGTTCCAAATTAGATTTTAATTTAGGATCACTCCAACTACCATATTTTGACCACTATGGGAATATAATGTAGGGGTAATCTACCATGGAATTGTGACAAATTGCTTTATGGCACAAGGAAGTGTGTCACTAAATCAGGAAGAGATGCCCATACTTAGGAGTATAGTCGTTGATCCTGCTAGCGATATGCAGTGACCATGACTATCCTCCTCCTTTGCAACGGTTAGGGAAAATAATTACACGAAGGAAACAGTAGGGGTTGCCAAATCACCTCCTACATAATGCTGCCTAGAGCAACTTTAACTTAATCATAAGTAAACTTGATTTTTTATTCTTTTTTTTAAATAATTTCTAGGGCTGGATCGATAACTTCAATGGACCTAGTGGAATATTCATTGCGGCAAGTAGTACAGTAATGTAAATATGTCTCGTTCTTATGGTGCTAGTTTATCCTTTTCAATCAACCACACTCATGTTTACTTCTGTAGGCTGGTAAAGGAATCCTGCGTACGATGAGAGCCTCCAACAATGCAGTGGCTGACCTTGTGCCTGTAGATGTTGTCATCAACACTACTTTGGCAGCAGCATGGTATTCTGGCTCACAGAGACACACCAGGTAAAACACAGGCTGCTGCATGCAACTTAGCTCTGATGGCCATAAGTTAGTTATTTGGAATGCAACTCTAGCTTGAACGCTCTTTTGTTTACAGGCCTAAAAGTATCCTGGTATATAACTGCACAACTGGTGGAATCAACCCATTTCACTGGGGTGAAGTTGGTATGAAGTTTTTTTTTCTTGAACATTAACACACGCTCAGCTAGTAGTGTTTGCCTGTAAAAGTGCTTTGACAATGTTCAATGGTAAGTAAATATTTCAAAATGGAAACTCAGTGTTCCCAAGTTATCACCTATGCTGGTAGGTAGAGCCACACCTTTTTGCCATGTTTGCACTACTCTCTGTTTTCGGCACTTTTTTGTCTAAGCTTTGCTTGGTAGCCAGTGGTATTCAGGTTTCAGCCTTGTACTAAAACACATGATTTGGTCTGATTTCCTCTAGGTAAATACAGGGTGTAACATTCTAATTTTTGTTTGCTCAACCTTTTGGTTAAATTAACTATAAGGTCTGACCAGAAAAACCTACCCAGTGTAATATGTTTATTATGGGTTGATTTCATATTTTGATTAGATGACTGATTAGACAGATTAGCAGTGTATCTTTAAGCAGGTATGCCTTAAGAATAAATGTATAGATAAATGCTTTGTATGTATGTTTGTGATGCTTCAAGTTGGCACTGTACCAGGTTTAGTCAGCTTTGTCCTAAAATTTAGATCGTAAACCTCCAGTTGTCGTGTTACACTTAAATATTAAATAATATCATTAATTTAAGGCAAGGATGCACAAGGTTTGGTATTTTCTTGCTTTACATTTACACTGCAGTAGCTCTTTCTATTTTCGTGAGTGCCCCTTTGCATCATTTTAAGTTTTTGCCATCAATATAAATGGATTTAGTTTGTCATCCCACTTCTAGTGAACAAATACACTTTGTTCTACTTATAAACCCTGTTGAACAACCCTTTTGTCTCTCAGAGTCCCATGTAATATCCACATTCAAGAGGAATCCCCTCGAGCAGGCCTTCCGTCGGCCCAATGTAAATCTCACAACCAATCACCTAATCAATCAGTACTGGATTGCCGTGAGCCACAAGGCTCCGGCATTCCTTTATGACCTGTGCCTCCGACTGACTGGACGGGAGCCCAGGTAACGTTACTACCACCGCCGCACCGGAACAGACCTCGTTCAAAGTCCTATTTGAAGTTTCTTCAATAACTTTAAGTCTTTACTCTGGCCTACCTGGAGTGGAATTCCTATGGGTAAAATTGCACTTTCAGAACAATTGAATTTGTTCTATTGTGCCAAGCAACAGGCAAGTTGGGTGACAAAAGGTTTTTGAAAGAGTTTCAAATGGAGTTCTGATCCAGGTCTGATTTAAGTACACGCGCATCCGTATCAGTCTTGTAATCCTTCCTACCACTACCCACTTCTGCGCTTTGTCTATGTGCAGCATTGCCGTCTCGCTGTTATCGTATGTGATGTAATGCGATGCTTTTGTCCAGTGTGTGGTAGGCTAAAGGGTACATTATACGTCCGTTCTCCTGTTCAATCTGGGACGAAGGATGGGTTTTGCACTCACAGCAGCCTATCTTTGTACATCAATGTAAAGACGTTGGCCCTGTCCAAACATAACCCTTGCTAGCCCTTTAAAGGTTTCCACAAGATGAAAAGAATAGGTGTTTTTTTTGTTCTTCACAATTAGTGGTTGGTTGGTGGTTTAGTGGGTAGGACTGCTACGTGATGACCAAAAGGTCATAAGTTCATGATTATCTCCACCTGGGACCACCACCACTAGTGTGCCATTGACACTTAACCCTAAGGTGCTCCTTACTGCTCCTGTAAACTCATAGTATTAAAGAGTCTGATAAATGACAAAATGTAAATTGAAAACTAATCCCAGCACAGAGGATCAAAAAGCCTCAATAGTGCTTTAACTCACTTAAGAGAATTAATTGTGTTAAGCCGTCTAGTGTCTTAAATGTAGGTGTCTTACAGCATTAAAGCCAAGTCTAAGAGGGGGGAGGTTAGGACAGGGCTCATGTCCTGGCTTATATCGATGTTGGAACACTACCCTCTTCCTTCAGCCCTGCTTTCTTCTGTGTCCATTGTACTGTGTGTTTCTTTCCTGCAGAGAACTGTATTAATGTGACCTTCAAGACCAACCCTTTAGAGCAGGCCTTCAGAAGGCCAAATGTTAACCTGAGGTCCAACCCATTTACCAATCAATACTGGACGGCTGTCAGCCACACGTTGCCTGCTCTCCTCTATGATGCCTATCTCAAGGTGACTGGCCGGAATCCCCGGTAAGGTTGCAACAGTCCCTCCCATCTGCACCCGTTACCACCTTCTCCTCTGGGTAAACTGTATGGTCGTGTGGCATGGTGAGCGTTAGTGGGGAAAGGGAGAGAAGAACGGGAGCATCAGGCTGTTTTTTGCACAACTTTATGGCCTCTATTTGACCTGGGCTTGTCTTGGAGGAGCAGGCTACCATTATGTTTGCCAGTATGCCATGACGATGAGCATCGCTTCTGGTTAATGCATGATTTTGTCATGCTTGTTACTTTTGGAATGTCTATATTTGGACTGGCACCGGACTGGCTGGCACTGCACTGACCTGTGATGCAGTTTGAACATTTCTGCCCATTGAAGACCATAGTGCCACCTGCTCTTCTCCTAGAGTGACAATTGCAATTTTTGGAAGTGACCCGTGCCATGAACATAACCTTGGAATGACCAACCATCTTCACTGTTCCTTCATTCATGAAAACTTAAAGGCACCATGGGTTTATGTTATTAACATGTAGAAAGTAAAGCCATAATAAGTTGTCATGTATCTAAAATATGCAGAAGTTGACACTTCCAAGGTGCAACAAACTGACCTTGCCTGGCAACAAAGAATGTTTTCAAATACATTGATTTTGCACTTTGTTTTATTATGGCTTTGCTTAATACCAATTACAGGTGTGTTCAATAGGAACTCTCATAAATTGTGCATGGTGCTTGCTGAACACTGCCCTACATGTGTTTGGTACTTGGGAATTGTTTCTCGACCAACTTAGACTACAAACCAGAACCGTCTGAGATGATCTGTTTCAATAGAAATGTTTTGCACTGCCATATTTGGCTTTTTTCAATGGCTCTGGTTTGGAAGTATATTCTAAGGGTGTTTTAACTTGAATGGGTTTGTACCCAAATGTAAGTAATAACTGCTTTCAATATTCACCTTATGTTTGTCATATCCTCTGTCGGAGACTAAACTCAGAATCTCTCATTTAGATATCAGGTATCTGGCCATTTAGGTGTTAAGGTCTCCAACATTGTATGAGGTGATAAAAAAAATAGTACCTCTTGAATGTAATATCCTTGTATTAGAATTTTTGTTAATCAATTTTGATTATCAAATATGCTCAACTGTTTTTGACTTTAGATACAGCAACAGTTGACCCAGTAAAAATAGTTTTAAACAAATGTTTACTTGCCAGGGGATATAACATGTTGAGTGCTTCGTAAATTCACATCAAATGTCATATGTGACAATTGTGTGCCAAATTTTCACATTGGCATTACCAATCAAGTGTTATGAGGAGGTGTTGCCAGAAACTAGTTGGAAGCCTTGTTTAGTATGAGTAAATTCATATCACAAGCTTTCCATCTGTAGATCTACAAAAGGCACTGCTATGTTCCCTTCTAATTTGTGTTTGTTATTTTCTCCTTGCTGCTCCTGCACCACTCTACTGCCACAACGCCTGGTCCAATATCTATACCCTTTACCCCCTGCCCCTAATCCATCCCTGCCTCTTGCCCCTATGATGTTGTCCCAGAATGATGAAGACTATTACACGCCTGCACAAAGCCATGATGGTGCTAGAATACTTCACCAGTCACTCTTGGGTGTGGAACACTGACAACGTGACTATGCTCATGTCTCAAATGAGCTCTGAGGACAAGAAGGTACACATAAACCCAACGTGTGTGTGTGTGTGTGTGTGTGTGTGTGTGTGTGTGTGTGTGTGTGTGTGAGAATTAACAATTCCTGTTATCCACACTGTTGTGAAATTACTGTAGAATCATATGATCAATAATGTCAAAACCGGTGTATATGGTTAAGTAGAACTAAAATGAGACAAACCAGCATCATTTGCTGTAAGAAGGACACTTGATGACACTAATTTGAGACATTGCGGTGCTAAGTATTGATCCAAAACAGGAAAAACATATTGAAGGCCTTTGCCCTTTCGGCCTTTTACAAGTCTTGTTGGAATATTCCGGAGAAGTGGAGAATTGCGTACATCAAAATGAACTCTTGAGTAGTTTTAGGAGAACACAACTGCTGAAAACAGAGGTAGTGAAAGATGACACACACACACACACACACACACACACACACAGTGGCTCGCAAAAGTATTCAACCCCTTTGAAACTTATCACATTTGTTTTACAAATAGGGCTGCTCGATCATAATTTGGATTATTTTTGGTCAATATTGAAATCACAATTATTTACAACGATGATTACTCATTGACTTTGGGAACAATGCATTTATTGCACTTTAAACAAAACACGTGGCTTTTAACAGTGCATTTTATAATTATAATTCAACTTAAAAATAAAAATAAGTAAATGTGTCCTGGATAGATGACTGTGTGGTGGTGGTAGAAGTCGAGGGGGCTTAACTTTTTTCAGTTTTTTTTCTGCTTTATTGTATTGTTAAAGCCCCATTCTGACGGAACTACTATTATTGGGGGACGAGGGAGACAACAATTTAGCTATTCTCCTCAGTAATTAAACACATGGATCCGAACTGCCTTTTTTGCCAATATGAAATTACAGGGGATCGGATGAAATGTTCAGATACTCCGGATTGGATGAACATGTCACTCACTCGCTCACTTGTGTCAATGTTAGATCCGGGCTAAAGTATTTCAAATAGGTTATATACTAAGAATCCCCTTAGAGTTAACCCTCTGTGACCGACGGACGCGCGGGCACGTCCATCAGTCATCATCTACCAAATCCTTCATAAAAAAAAAACTATTGGGTTTAGAGACAATTTCTTTTTTTTGTTTTAAACTAGAGGCCTGTAGCTTTAATTGAAGACCATTTTGGTCGAGCTATGTCGTTCACATACTTTTCCACAGATCTACAAAAGTAGAGAACATTCTTTGCGCGTCGCCTATCCATAGGTTGCATTGCCCCTCACCTTTTCAAGACATCTAAGTTCATAGCATCTATATTGTTATTTGCGCGGGGTTTTATGACGTCATTAGATAGTGTCGGTCATGTGATTTAAAGTTTCGAGTGTTGACTTTTAAGAATGACGACGATGACCATTCGACATAGGCTTCATGCTGTATGTCAACAATGAAGATAAGCAAATCACTTTCCATTGGAATCATGCCATATTGGATCATACAGTGGATAAGAGACAAAACACAATTGTATTTTTTACTTTTACAAGCAACTATGGCTAGAAGAAAGACTCTCGATAAGAAGCCATTGAGAGGATATTTCAAACCAACGAGAGATGACAGCGCGTCTTTTCCAGGCAGCTTCTTCAGCCTTGACTATTTTAGAAAAGGAATAAATCTATTTGAGGACAAGTAAGTAGTTTCAAATTGTAATAATATTTGGATGCACGTGAGTAATTGCCAATGTTTTATTGAAAGGAATATTAGCCTGGTGTGTAGAAAGTTAGTGTAGCCTAGTGCGCCCTAGCGCACTCTTACATGGCATAATTTTATCATCTCAATATCATCACAAGGGTCCATGATATTGAGAAATAGCCATGGTAATCCTTTACTGTTTTCCAAATGATACTAGATTACTATTTCGTTTGAATTATCATATGCAATTGATGTTTAGTAATAACCAACATTGTAATTTGTTTCCAGTGTAAATGTGGGGGGAGGTAATGGTTGCATAGGTGAATGTCTAGGTGTTGGGTGCCAGGGTAGGGTGTGAAAGTTAGGCTGGGGGTGGGTTGTAAAATGCAAATCTTGCCTGACAAAAGTGTGTGGGTGGGTGTTCAGGCACTTTACATTGTTTCATTTCATTACA
>JAVQIZ010157765.1:0-17248 GCA_036023535.2 Galaxias brevipinnis | reverse complement strand
GAGAAATACTCCACTGTAAAATAGGTTCAATTTCATGCTGGGTGGTTTTGATGTTGGAGTCATGCTTGGAACAAAGCGTGCATTGGGTTTAATGAGCCAAAAGACTACATAACAGTACACCAGATCAAACATGAATAAGAATGGCCTTCCTCTGCAAACCCTGTAAAACAGATAGGCAGGGGTTTCTGTAATGAGTAAGAAAAGGGATGGCTGACAGTCCAAATCTCAACCCAGTGCTATGGTGGAAGAGATGGTCCCGCGCCAGGAGGTTAGGAATCTAGGAGAACCGGCCAGTGCCCACTTGGTTGAAACCAGACTGCCTCTGCTAGATGAGGGATTCTGGCACAAATAAGACTAAACAAGTTTGTATTCTGTCAAATGATACTGTATAATGTCACATCAATAGTAAAACACAGACCAATATGATATGACAGCAGTTAAGTTCCTTTTTTCATTCATCCCCTCCCTATTCGATCTAATTAAATCAATCAAAAACAAACATACAAAAAACGTTAAGCCACAGGACACGCCTCCCATCCTGGAAAAGACATCTAAAGATGGGGCTGACTAAAAGTTGGCAGGCTAAAGCACCATGGATTTAAATACCGGTCTCCATAGAGATCCACAAATACATTCCACAAAGAAAGATTAGCCGATGTGAGGTCAAATCTCCGACACCCAAAACCAAACAGATCTTATCTCTAAGTTTTTAACTACACTGTCCTGCAAACTGCGAAATGCAAACCAACAGGCCAAGTGGTCCAGCAATGCTAGGTCACCCCTACTTACTGGACATTTCATTTCTCGTTCGAACAGAATGCAGTCTGACTGGATGAATGCACAGAATGTAGTCTGGCTGGTCTCACAAGGCTACAAGGGACGGGTCATACCAATGGACAACTTGACACACACTGTCCTAAAAGGAATACGACTAGAGGAAAAGTGCCCAGACGTTAAGGAGAGCCTTCAGGAACCGGCCTACCTGGTGTTGTAACAGCGGAGCTCCATGTTGAGACAGATGACTCAAAGAGGACCAGCTCCCATATAAGCCCTGTCCAGTCCCCCTTCGTAACACAACCCACCCTCAACACCGGTCATACATTGTATTTAAACCCACGGCACTGTTAAATTGAGAAAATTAAACCGGTGGCATCTCATATATAGCCACCAGCCACCAGCCACCCTGCCAGTCTACTTCCACACAGCAGGCTGTAGTCTCTGGGATGCGGGGCAGCAACACGATGCTATCTATGTTACAGAGCAGGGATCAGGATCGTCTTAGAGGGGGGCGGATAGAGGATCTTGGCTCAGAAAGTGCCACCATAGAATTAGATTTAATAGAACACAAGGGTTCATTATAAATGGAGTTGAACGGACGTGGAATGTGGTCCATAAAATCTATTTCTATGGGTGGCAACTGACTGCGATCCCTGGGATTGTTCGGGTGATGCCAGCGGCAACAATCTGTTCCCCAAAGCCCCTCCAGGATCCTGTCCTAACCCAACAGGACATGCCTATCCCATAATACCTAGACGTCTGTTGACGATAACAAACAATAGGAAAGGTTTTCCTATGTTTTAGGGATAAAAAGGGTGGCTAAAGTTCAACTGAATCCATGTTTCCCTAGAAAACTGTGACAAAATCAGATTCCGTTTATTGGGAGCCCAAGCTCTTAAAGCGCCTGCCCGAGTAAGTCAGATTTCCAAACCATATGTGACTCTTAAATGATTCAGCTCCTGAAAATGCTGCCTCATGCTGTGTGTGTGTGTGTGTGTGTGTGTGTGTGTGTGCATGCGCTCGTGCGTATACATGATCGTATGTGTGCACGGCCATATTGTTGTGTGCAAGTGTGCGCAGTGCACCCACTTTCCTGAAGCTAAGTGGAAACACTATATCACTATTTGCCTTTCTTTAGAATCTCCCCTACTCTCAAAGTATGCTTTTGATCCCTTTGTCCACATGGTGTTTAAGTTTGGCACAAGGTTTCCCAGGTGTATTGTCTGTGTGTGTGTGTGTGTGGTTCAAGCCTGTCACCTCCCTAAGTCCCCTCCTCTCTGAGGGGTTACCGTTAGGGTTGTATTCACTGAACACAGTAAGCTCGCTGAAGCCTGACGGCTCACGTCCAGGGTAAGCAACGCGCTTCCACGGAAAACAGAATCCCATGACGATCGCCGGTGTAAGGGCCCGGCGTGTTCCCACAAGCATTCAGAGAAGGTGTATTTTTATCAGCGCAGTATGCTAGCTAGTTATGTCATAATGCATCGCCTTACAACAAAAATAAGGGTCCCTGAAATATGAGTGGCAACAGAGAATATTCTGCTCCTCATGGCTAACTAAAGGGAGAGTTTTTATCCGCTGATATACTGATGCAAATCGGTTTCTGGTCGGTCTGTTTCAAAAGGCTACACTCAACAAGTAATTCAAGAGATTTTCTTGCACATTTTAAATGACTAAACTACCTAATACAAATATATATCCTAGGTTTATGAAATGTACTAGGATCTTCACTGAAGCTGGGTGGAACTGGATGATCTCAATAAAACACAAAATGTGTTTTGGGGAAATTTTCTGTGCTTTGTTGGCTATAGCACCTCAAGGTGCTAGGAAGTCTGCTTGACAAGGACCTGAGGAATTCACAGCTCCATTCCAAACTTAAATACTGTCTCCAAGCCCTAGACAAAGTAAGGTTTAGCTCAAACAATAACCTGCAAACTGTTGCCCTAAACCCCAAGGTCTCTCTGCCTGCCTTAAACCCCAAGGTCTCAAGGTCTCTCTGCCTGCCTTAAACCCCAAGGTCTCTCTGCCTGTTGTTCTCTCTCTGTTCTTCTTTTTCCGTTTCTGATTTCGATGTGTGAAACAGGAAGCAGAAAGTATTAATAATCCAGCCGTGAGTCAAAATGGTACAAGTGTAAAGGTCAACGTGGTAAAGCATCTTTACCGTCTGCTCCGTGCCTGTGTACACATTAGTATGTGGTGTCACAATAGGCCTAGTTTTAACCCGCGGAGGTTAAATGCACTGCTGCTAAAGTAGTACATGTGAAAAGCATGAAATATATAAAACAGTATAAAAAATAATAAACAAGTAACAGAAGTATATGTCAAATAAGGTAGGCGGTAAATGCACAAAAGGCTAATACCTGTTCTGCCACGAATCAAACCATACACCTTCCATGGCCATTGAGAGAGCTTGAAGGCTAAGTGTTTAATCAAATAACTTAACATAATTTGTCATGAATTAGTTGTACCACTGCGTGCTAAACTATGATAAATATCATGGCCATCCCAGATTTATCTTCATTAGCTACAGTAAATACAGTGTCGATAACAGTGTTGTCTTTGTAGGGTCAAAATCAATAGACAAGGGCCCCATCTTTGTGGTGATATTGTGCGGTAGCCCAAACAAATTTACAGCAGCGTGACACAGGGAACATTTTCAGTCTCGTTTTTGTTTGTAAGTGGGAATTGAGAAAGTCACACACTAACGCTAAATGGAACAAAGAGGGTATTGAGGAAATAAGAAAGGGGAGAAAGGGGCGATCACAGTAAGGGTTCATCTGCAACAGAGCAGCACAAAGCAATGAACATTGAATTACACTAACACGCGCAAAAAAATAGCATACACGGCCACTCACTGCAGACACACAAACACACGCGCTGATGAGTCAGTTGACGTGACACAGTTTACATTCCCTAAACAGCCCCAATAATGAATACTTAATAATCAAACACCAAAAAAGGCTTAAGAGCAAAGGATGCTTGAGAGGCCCATTACTGTAATGCAAGTTACAGATGAAATAATCAACACACTCATACATTTTAGCGATAAGAAAAAGTAGGCAAGGAACTTTAGAGAAGCATCTAATCAGGCAAATTCATAGCCCATACATCTTTCATCCCAGAGTATTATGATGAATTATTTGGCATAGAGGACCAGAGTGCTGTAGTGCATTTTAATTAGCATAGCAGTGCATTACCGTTGCTGCATGCTACTTGAGAAATACAAATCCACATCTGCTTCGGTTTTCGTTGGTTGTCAACACTGTGACTACATTTCAATACCAAAGTTGTCACCCCCTGAATAAATATTAGACGAACCTTGAACGCACAATGAAAGCAATGCAACTATATATAATGTATTCTACATTCTAGTTCTCAAGGAAGGGTATCTTCATGCTCAGCAAGAATTCCGAGTAGGAACAAGGACATTCCTTCCCAAACGGAAGGACTCATCCACAGAGACAACCACTCTTCCTGTGTTTGTTCCACATCCTTCCTAGCTCATGCGTATGAATGTGGTTGGCAAACTCATACATGACTACTTTTATTATTTGAACTTGAGCTGCACTGAGGGAAAAGTCAGTTGGTCAAGGTACAAACAACAGGGACCCTTAAGAGGATAGTACAACCCAAAAATATACAAGAGTAATAACTAGTGCCTTGGCTCTCTGTCTACACCCGGTAGTCAGGACTAGGTCTGAGCCTGTTCTCTTACCTATGGTGCTTCTTAGGTGGAGGTGGCGGGGCACTGGCCTCCTGGCTGGCTGCTCCTCTGCCTGCTGCCAACTCCGCTGCTCCGGCTAGCGTCACCCCGGCTGCTGCGTTCGCCAGCATGCTGCCGCTATGTTTGCCCTCCTCCTCTGCTGCGTTGGCGGGGGCTCCAGCGATGCTCCATATCGGCCCCTGACTGGCACCATTGTTCACTGCTGTGGCAGGAGGGGGGGTCGCCGTGCCTGGCTCTGTCCTGGGAGTGCTGGGGGACGCTCTGTGAACGGAGGGGCTGGTCGAGGAGGAGGAGGAGGAGGAGGAAGTGGCCATCCTCCGATCCCTGGGCTCTCTCCGGACAGCCTCACCGTTCACCATCCCCGTCGCCCTGGGAGACGCCAGAGAGCGGCCGCCTCTGACCAACTCCTCCGTTCCCCCTTCTCGTTTGGCCTCGTCTTCTTCCTCTTCCTGGATGCACCCCTCCCAGTTCCAGCCGGGACCGCCCCCACCGTGGGGCTTGTTGTAGCGGCGTTCGGAGGGCGAGCTGTGGCCCTCCACCTGGGGCTTCCCCTGCGCGTCCCTGGAGGGGAGGAGGACCAGGACAGGCAGCTCGGGAAGAGACACGGGGGAGGACAGGCTTGAGGTCCCTAGCTTAGGGGAGCGGCTGTTTCTCTTAGGGGGAATAGGTGGGCTCGACTGGGGCGTGGGCTGGTTCGGAAGAGGGGAGGTGGTGATCTCGGTGCTAGGGCGGCGAATGCTCTGGCTGGGCCAGCGGAAGGCTGGGCTACTTGGGTCCTTGAGAGCCGTCGGGCTGAAGTGGAGCCACTGGGTGCTGACGGCAGAGTCAGGGCTGGTAAGGTAGAATGTCCGGTTGTTTTCCTCCGTGTGGGCGGCCATGACGGTTATCTTGGCCCTCTGGCTCTCTCCTATCAGCCCCATTTCCAGCTCAGAATGCTGCTGTTGCTGGTCCTGGGACTGGGACTGGCTTTGACCCAGGGACTGGAGCTGGGGGTTAGAACCACTGGTCTCTGGCCTCCGTTTCCTCTTGGTGCTCTCTGCGTAGATGGGCTCCGTGTCCCCCTGCCCCTCGGGGGAGTGTGGGCCTGATGGTGGGCTGCTGGAAGCCTGGGGGCTCTGAGGGCAATCCGGCTTCATCTGT
Organism: Galaxias brevipinnis; assembly: GCA_036023535.2. NCBI lineage: Eukaryota > Metazoa > Chordata > Actinopteri > Galaxiiformes > Galaxiidae > Galaxias > Galaxias brevipinnis. The sequence goes on along the minus strand of JAVQIZ010157765.1, from coordinate 11,607 downwards.
CCCCCTACAGACACTTCCGGCCCAAGGAGTGAGTCGGTGCTGCTCCGGTAAGAGCTGGACGAGTCTGATAGGCTGGCCGGCTCCGTCAGGAAGGAAGGTGAGTGGAGTACGGCAGGCTGGGAGGTCTGGGTAACTGAGTCCAAAGTTTCAGGAGAAGTGCTGGCTGGCACAGTGCTGCTGGCGGCGTTACTATGGGCTGTGCTGGTGTTGTTGGTAATGATATTGATAGACAGGGGTATCCCAACAGTTGCCTGTTGGACCTCGTGATTATTCGAGGATGCCCTGCTGCTGAGAGATCCATTATAAGTGCTCTTGATGGTTCTGGTGGTGGTGACCTGCTGCCTGTAAACGTCTCCACTGCCATTCTCCTTAACACCGCCGCCGCCACGGCCACCTTGCTCCTGAGTCACGAAAATATTACTGATGACCACAGGGTCTTTAGGCAGGATAGGGGGGGACAGAGGGGAAAGGTGGCCGGAGTAGAAGCGGTTGGTGTAGTCCCTCTTGGTCCCGGAACTTGGACTTAGCTGGACAGTCTCTAGCAGGGCCTTGCTGCAGCCGTCATTGTCTATGTAGAGAGGAGACAGGTTGAGCAGCTTCTTCAGTGCCAGGCGGTCCACTGGACTCTTCTGGCTCTCCTGCTGAACGAGAGAGACACACACTCCAGAAATTAGGCCACTCTGTTACGAATAGGTAAACCAACTGTCAAATGCATTAGTAAATCAACGACTGACACATGAGGTAAAAAGTCGGCGGCAGCAAAGAGTGCTCTATGGTCATGTGCACCTGCTCGATGTTCATGTTGACGTCGGCGTGCAGCTCGTGGGCGTCGGGGTGCATCATGGTGGGCCGGACAGCGATGGTGGGCTTGCTGTAGGGCGAGAGTGACGTCAGGCCGTCCTCATCCTCACCGCCCAGGCTGTTCCTCAGGCACACCGCTGGCAGGCTGCCACCCCCGCCGATGGCGCGGTGAGCGCTGCGCGGGTGGAAGCAGTTCTTACAGGAGCCGGGTTTCCACACGTGTTCTGCAAACTCGCCGCACGCCGACATGTTTGGGTCGATACCGCGGGTGGGTGGGGTCAGTAGAGGGCGAGGGGGGTTCCAGCGGCGCGGGCGGAGGGCGACGTCATTCGCGGATGGCAGTTGGGGTCTAGCAGTATCACAAATCCGTTTCAAGGAATAGCCTGTGGAGAGAAGAGAGATAAACACACTTTTTGTAAGAGGATGAGATTTTCAAATAAAATCCTCTCATACTCAAATGTTTCTGAATGGCACCTGCCCAGGGTCAGGGAAATGATGGCCTTAACTCAACGTTTTCCGTTACACACTTTTAATGCAGCCAGTCACAGATATCCCGAACAAATGTAGTCAATTCAACCATTTGCTGAAATGACTGTATCTCATAGACCTTTCATACTAATGGAGTCACTTAGCATAACATAGGTAGAAAGAATGAGATGTTTGTGTCTCGTTAAAGGGGAAAGAGAGAGCTATAGAGAGAAGAAAAAAGCTCCCAGTAGTTGAAACAACCCTATCAACATCAAGTCTGCGCAGTTAGCCTCCTGGAAGCTTGCTTTGACAGACGGCTACTGTTGTCTGTCTCTGTAACATTAGCAGCTCTGACCTGCCCGTGTTCCTGGTTCCCATGGCTTCCTAATTTAGAGGGTCTGAGGCTTCCCATTAGCCGATAGGTCGTGTCGGCCGTGTGACCCCCAGGAACATAAAGGCCCTTCTAGAATGCTGCTCCAACTTTCTAGAACCTCCCCGCGACTCCTCAAGCATCTTTGAGGTCGGAATGCCAGGAATGTCTAAAAGCGCAAGTCTCACCAGGGTGAACCTCGCACCCCAGGACAGATCCCCCACTCCTCCACACCCGCACACAAACATGCACTTGCACAAACACACACACAGGGGAGAGGGAGGTGTGTGTGTGCTCGCGTGTGTCCCTGTTTAACAGTGGTGCTACAATGTGAAAACCAACACATTTAGGAGGATCATTTGTTTTCTTGCATCCCAGTCCCCCCCTGTATCCACACAGTGCTAAATACCTCAGACCAAAACAGAGGCAGTGGTCAACACCTGCACTTCCTCCAATCCCACTACAACTACCTCCTCGTTACCAATGAAAACAGAGCACAGGGGAGACAGGGCCAACTGCTTCAGAGGAATACAAAACAACTTGAAAACATTTATGTAGGGACTTAAAACATTCATAGAATGTATACCAAAATGCAATATTTACTTTGACTTATCAAATTCTTTAAATAGATAATCAATCTAATGGACTTGTTTTTTTGCCCATTAACCCCCACCCCCCATATCTCCAGTCTGGCAACAGGAGTAGCAGCTAAGGCCTTAGGAATGTGCCGGGTTCTATAGTGAAGATACCACATGTTTGAATTCGCCTTTGTTTGTCCAGACTTAATATCATCTGCAAAGAGACAAATTGGAATTATGTTTGCTGTATACACTGTCAGTACAGTGACATACGATAAGCAACGTGCGTTGGATAGCTGACATTTTTTCTGACATGGGGATCGGTTTCTCTCTCTAATAGCACAAACACAAAAAAACTACTTCATATTTCAGACGAGGGTTTCATCCAACAAGGCTAGAGATGTTGGAGTGGCTTTTTTCGATATCCACTCTCCAACACTGTCATTCCAAAGTATAACATAATTAAATACCCATATGGAGTGTAACAGAAACACCACTGAGCACATCTCAAATCCTTCAAATTATAGTCTACTCACAGGCTTTGCATTATTGAATGTGAGTCGATCTAAGTTGCTGTATTCCCCCTTTAAACACAGTAGGCATTGCATACTCCCAAAGCCAATGACTTTTTTTATTGTGTTTAAAGTTTAAACAGATATTCTCTGACCAATGATTGCTTGGCTGTCACACCTTTCCAATCTCAAGGTCCAGTATTTCTCACTTCCTTGTGTTAAAATGTGGAGGGAGAGAGCCTAACTTTCTGAATGCCGGGCAATGTCTTAACTAAATAATTGCCTAACTATGAAAATTGTCCCATAAGCTTGCAATAAAAACAACTCTGAAAGATGTTAGGCTACCAAATAAAATAGATCCTTATTAATCCGTGGAATTGCAGGTTTTACAGCATCTGGATATTATTCAACATAGGACACTAAAAAACTATGTTTGGTTATGATTATAAGAATATAGGTAAAATAAACTATTGCTCTCTCTAACTAACCTCTTATTCTCTGTCTGTTGCTGGTAGTTTGGATAGTTTTGAGTCTGTTGGATAGTTCTAGCCTAGATTATTTATTTTTTAAGTATTTTTTAACCCCGAGCAGGATTTCCCCAATATCAACCAACCAAACCACAAACAACTATGAAACACAAAAGAAGAATTCCATGGTTTATCTGAGGCTGAGGGTCAGTTATGACAATGTAGTTCCTGTAGTTGACAGATGCCTGTAGGCAAAGCAACAACAAAGAAATCAACACAACTAACCGCACCAGGTTATATTTGCTTAGGGCTAGTCTTCTGTTCCAAAAATGCTGGTTAAAGTGACTGTTCTAGATTCAGTGGCACTGTGGCAACAGTTCTACAACATTGACATATTGACAAAGCAGGGGCCACTAAGCTAAGCAACGGGCTTTACTAAAGAAATACAGCATTTGAGACACTAACATTATCTTGGCGACAATGAGACCAGCCTTGATTCCAAGTGTTTATTTATTTATTTATTTTGTTCTCCTCTGAATAGGCAACATTCCGGGGGAAATGCAACAGACAGGATTTCTCAATTCGAAACCCATTCATTTATTTCAAAGATTTCTTAACACTCGCTTCAGTTGCATGTATTGTACTGGATTCATTTGTTTAAAAATCCAGAATCCGCCCCATACAACTTGAATACAGTGGACAATTCCACAAGTAATATTAAATTGACACGTGCTTATATGAATGTTTCCCATTTATTAGACAACCTCACGGATTAAAACCCTTGTGAGAACTAGGACTACATTTGAATGAAACAGGCCTACATTGACGTTTTTTAATTAACTAAGATGTGGGATAATAACTCTTATAACAGGGGCACACTAATGTCAACAGTAAAACACAATCGGACTGTTAATAACGTGTGTCAAACAACAATCAGTTACATTTGCATAACACATTAGTACAATTTGAGTAACAATGCACCCTGGCCGTGACTCAAATTAGGATAAGTAGTCAATCGATTGATAGTGCTCACCTTCACTGCTCTGACTCCTTTACTTGCCTGGCAACAACGAAATCTGCCTCCAAATATCTCAGTATTTACTACTGTCCGGGATCTCTCCAAAAAGCAAGATAGGTAACCGATTATTTATCCCACATACAATTCGATATGTTGCTGGAGGAAAGACCCAGAGTGAATGTAACCAACGCTGTTTGCACTTGCGTCTCACTAAGCACCTCTGTTCCGATCTTTGTTGGCTGCTGCGGTTTCTGCTGAGGAGTGTACTAGCTCGCTCGCCAAAGGCAACTGATGTGTGCAGCGGGCGTGCTGAGCACAAATCTCATGCAGAGTGAGGGAGACGAGAGGGGAGGAGCGCGCCGCTAACAAACAGCAGGGCCATGCGGTCTGTGTTGTATAGCCACCTTCCAGTTAACACCTTCCTCTGCCTCTTTTAACTAAATATGTTGATGTTATCGTGTGTTTAAGCTTTACTCGTTTGTAGTCAAATCAGATAGCTAAACATTAGCCTGGAAAACATTGAATATATTGACTCATGCGGTTTGGCCTAGCTATATGGCTTGTGGGTCTTTACACATTATGGTATTTTATTTAGTGCCGATGCAGTTGATGCCAATGAACCACTGGCTCTCTAGGTTGATGCAGTCCCTGTCTGGGCCAAATGCTATCACTCCAAATAGTTTTGACAGGCTGCCTGCCTTGCAATGGTTGGATTGTAGCCCTCCCTCCCTTAGGGGGGTTTGGTGCTTCTGTTCTATGTGGAGGGAGTGATGGAGAGACTCTTCCCAGCACAAAGCCATGTCAGACTCCTACTGAGTCTCAATGCAGCCTGCCAGAGGGGAGCCTCCAAACAGAGATGTTAGAATGGATTGTATTGCAGTATATATATATATATATATATATATATATATGTATATGTATATGTATGTATATGTATGTGTATATATATATATACATATATATTTATGTAGGCCTACAGTATATTGATTATACTCTATATTATGTGTCATTACCCTATTAAGCCTCTTTTGTACTGTAATGAGGGGAGCTGCGTGGTATGCAAACCATATCATGCAAGCCATTGCTTCCTTTTAATACTAAGGGTGGAATATGAATGAGTTCTGTTACTCGTGACCCTCTTCGACCTGACCCCCTTCACCCCGGGATCGTTAGTTTGCTTCCTGTGAAGCAGACAGCCAACTGTACCAACCAATTGATTAGACACAGACTCCGTGGTTTCCTGGACCTAATAGCCCAGGGTCTAAGGCTATCAATGTAAGTGCCATCTTATAGTCAAGGTTGGAGACAGGAAGAGGGATATCTCTTACATGGCCACCTGTTGCAGCTTAACATGGGCAAAGCTACCTTAAAGATTAGAGGGTAGAGCTTAGTGTCTTTTATTGCTTCTGCACCGTGATACTTTATTTGACAGTTGGAATGAGATAAATGGGCACACTGTAGATATGTGCACACGGCAGCACCACCCTTTGCTTGTACTACAAAGTTTGCCTATTGTTCACAGAAGAGTAGCTGTTTTTATATGATAACCCAGGAACTGATCAGTTCTGTTTTATGCATTGGTGGGAAATGACCATGTGAGAGGGGGCTCTTTTGAAATGAGAGGGAAGTCTGCTGAATAGTTAAAATGTGACAAATATTGTGCAACCGCTACACGCCTCAGTGTTGAAGTGTAATTTTAACTACACAGGGGTGTTCTTTTGTAGAACAGATTGTTAGAGATTAGATGTGATATTTTATAGTGGAGGCTGTCCCCTGATTGGATTAGAATAAAGATGCAAATCAACACAAAGCAGGCTCTATGTTAAGCTTTTGTAGTGGTGCTTTATATCAACGTACAGGTGTGCCTGGGGGAAGGAGTCGTGCCGTGCAGAACATCTCAGATGTCAGTCTGGCGGTGGGAAGGGGGAGTCATTGAAAACTGCATGAGAAGTTGTCCAGGGGGGAGCAAGAGACAGTGGAAGCAAAAGTCTCTTGTGAATGCGTTGCAGTTTCTCGTTTAAAGATTTAGTGTTAATTCAAGGAGTACACTTAGAAATTCAAGTATTTAAAAATTAACTGAAGCCTTGAATCCTTTCTCATTTACAGTCCCTTAAACTATGAGTTTGATGCATAGTAAAGGTGGGAGACTTACCCACTTATTTCATTGTCAAATCTGGGTGATTGTGCTAATACAATGTCTCAAACGGCATGCACATACTCTGTAACTGAGAGAGCATAGACATGCAAGTTCCCCTCATGCCACTGTGTAATCCAGCCTTTGAATGATGAACAAGCAGAGAGCTCCTCTGTTCCTCCACGTGGCCGGGCCCATGTGAGACTCCCTGCCACACCACCACTGGCGTTCACGCTGAGGGATTAGCAGTCTGTTGACACTCAGCGCTGTGACGGTTGGGGGTGCCTACGGGTGTCGGCGTGTGTGTTAGCAAACAAAGCGTGTGTTTCATGAATGTGTGTGTTCGTAGGGAAAACACACAAAATATGGGTACACATAACAAACACCACACACAAAACATTGGCATTTGTGAATGTGTTTTTATTATTTGCTTGTGTGTGCGTGCTCTGCTCAAAGAACGTTTGTTTAAAGGACTGTAGGTGTGTTTGTCTGCTCATTCATGTGAGCAGTTATGTGTGTGTGTGTGACTTGTGTGTGTGTATAAACAGAAATGTGAGCGAAAGGAGAGGAGATCTCTGCAGGATGGCGCAGTGGTGGTCACTTTGTATCTTACTGGTAGGTGGTCATGTTAGACCACTGAGCACCCTGCACCCTGCTGCTAACCTCTTTCTAATGCAGTGGCTCTCCCATCAATATCCTTTACCAAGCATCCCGGAGCCAGGAATAAATAATTAAAGGCCAAATCCTCCTGAATTAGACTTGGTTGATGGTGAAGTGAGGTGGACAGCAGGGATGGGATAAATGTGGCCTCCCATCAGGGCGGGAGATTCATCAAGATTAGGTAGGGTCAACCGCTGTGCCACTGTGGAGACTATAGTGGCTGACAAGGAGATTGCTTTGTTACCTTGCGGTGGCCACTAGGTTAGCCGGTAAGGGCAGGCCTACTTGAAAAAGAGATACAGCTGCAGTGAGGGAGTCTGTTTGTGATAGATTATAGATGTAATCTACACATTGAAAACTACTTGTGTGTCGTTTTGATTGGCAGTTGACTATTGCACAATAAAATACTTAATTTTATACTTAATACTTTATTAATTTATATTTATAGTGAGCATTTATTTACATACTTTCCAAAATGCTCTGAAATGAATTACCGTCTCCGACACTTTCATGAAACATTTTTTTAATGGTGACTTCAGTTATTTTTTATTCCTGATATGTTTTGTAATCTCAAAATCCATGCAGCCTTTTCCACCTGTGTCATTGTCACCTCTTTATCGTAAGCCGTCCGCGCTCTCTCTCTCCACATTTTCCTATTCCACATGGTTTAGTTAAAGCCATCGTTTCCTCCAATGCCTCTGGCTGGGGAAGGGCACACAAACCCTCACACTCTTCCCCTCCCACAGGGGTGATGAGTCACTGCTGACAAAGACAGAAAAGTCAGAGTGACTTTGGTCAAACTTTTGCAAACATAAATATGGCCATTGTTGGCTTAGGAGGAGGCCAGCAGTAATAGATTCTTTTGACGATTCTTTTATAAAGATCAAGGACAGCTGACCATGGCGATGGCGTTAGACAGTTAGCAGTAGTGTTTCATTGGAACCTTATCATATTTTCTTAGTGAGCAGAGAGTCATCGCTGACCCAATACAGAAATGGCATCCACAAAGAAATGGGGCACTTTATGATACACGGTTTATAACCATTTTACAAATGGCACGGCATACATACATTGCCCACCGACTAGTCTTATCGATGGAGTTAAACATTAACAACATTGATATTAATAATGATGAGTTTTGCAAAGATTTGTTTTTGGATCAGCTATAGATGCACACTGTATTGCTGTAGCTCAACCTGAGGCGTTTTAAGATTGGCCTGTCTCTACTTTGCACTCATGGCCTTAAAGGACTGAGGTTCTCTCTCTCACTTCCTGTTTAATATGAGATGTGTTGGGATCCTGGGACTTGTTTGGGTTGTTCTGCATTTTATTCCCCTGAATGTCATGTTACAGCCAAATAGGATTGGCTTATTCTCCTCACACACACACACACACACACACACACACACACACACAACACAGGCATTCCTTATCGCAAAAGGCAAGAGTTCAGAGTTTGCCCTCTTGCTGTGTTTGTTTGGGCTAATTGACAAACCAGGTATTGTTCTCTTTGGTTTCTGGCTGGTTCACCATGCCACTTCCCATAACCCCCGGCCCCTGTTAAAGCTATCCTGTAACCACACCAAAAGGCCCACCGAGCATATCGCAGCATGGGGAACACTTGCTTCCACTCAGTGTGCTTCTAATCTAGAGTAGGCTGGAAATGCAAACCCCTACGAGCTTATCCGGATTGCTCCTTGTTTGGAGGAAACATTACGGTCGACCCAATTCACTTTGGTTACCCACGGGCATCTCTATTGAACCGTCCAAGGTAAAATTCAACATTATATCAGGTCAACTACAGTCAGCTCAGGTTTAATTCATTATCCCAGCACACGCTTGAGTGAAGTCTGGGGAGATTCTGCTCCAGTCGGGCTGTGGTTCTCACCGGTGTCAACCGCCAGCACAGTCTGTTACAAAAGAGCGAAATGTTAGAATGTACAAGAACTCATTGACAACTCACTGCCTATCTCTCTCTCTGTCTATCTCTCTCTCTGTCTATCTCTATCTCTCTGTCTGTCTCTGTCTCTCTCTCTCTGTCTATCTCTCTCTCTCTGTCTATCTCTGTCTATCTCTCTCTCTGTCTATCTTTCTCTCTGTCTATCTTTCTCTGTCTGTCTGTGCCCCCCACCCCTTCTCTCTTTCTCATCTCTTTTCAATCTCACACCCACTTCTTCCCCTCTTTCTCTTTCCATGTCTTTTCTTCAACATGCACTTTCAAAGGTTGCTCCCCCCTCCACTGTCGTAACTGTATGCCTCTGGGAGCCAAACACCTAAAACAGGAATTAAAACCTTCGAGTTCCTGTGCTTGTGTGTGTGTGTTTGTCGTTAGGGTGTGCTGGAGGAGGGTAACAGTCCGGCAGGATGTGTATGTGTGAGGTGGGTGTCAGTTTCAGTGCCTTTTTCCAGCTGGGTTGCCGTGGCAGCCATGTGTTTAAATAAAGGGGTGGGTGTAGTTTGGAATGCAATGATAATGCAAGGCAATGCCGTACCTTACACACACACACACACACACACACACGCACTATACATAGGCCTTACCTGCAATGCCCCATGAAGATATTTATCCTGTCCTGTTCATTACTATGTATTCCTTAACTTGTGCCTGCAGGCCTTAGATTACGAAATGATATCACTCTTCCTGACTTACATAGCATAGTACATTGTAAGGCAGGCAGGCAGGCAGGCAGGCAGGCAGGCAGGCTTTTATGTTTGATGACTCTTCCTCTGCTCCTCTCAGATTCAACCCTATTTTCAACCCTATTTTCTCAGATTCAATCTATTTTCAATGTTACTCTGCTCAAGCACTTAGTACGTACACACACACACACACACACACACACACACTTTAAACCATCTGGTAGAGGGGTTATCCAGTTGACTGCCCAGTACAGGAAACACAGGCTAATAAGGCTACATAGGTTCATGAGGAGAGCTAATGGCTTTAGCATGGTAGCCAGAGAGCCCTGCCTACACACAGACACACACATAAACACACACACACACACAAACACACACACATACACACACACAGACAAACAAACAAACAAACAAACAAACACAGACACACACGTACACATATATACACACAAACAAACAAACAAACAAACAAAAACAGTGTTTTCCTCAAGGGCTGTCACAGCAGGGGGGGGGGGAGTCCGTCCCCTGTATCTCCTAACACTGCCCCATTGAGTGCTTGCTCAATACCTAGCATGTTTGTATCTTAAACTCCAGAAACAATAAGCGCTTCAAAATGAATTAGCAATGTGCTTAGTTGTTCAACTAATAGAAAAATGCCTTTAATGTGGGAGAACGTCTCATGTGGTCTGTTCAGGAATGTCTGGAGTGTTTCTGTAAAGATCTGCCAAAACAAACGGTTACCACTGACTCAGAGTGGGATTGATAGATTGCATTTACCCTTTCATAATGCACTTAGCGCTCTCTCTGCTGTTGGTGCGCAGCGGTAGAGAGCCATTTGTGAGACAGGCTAGTTGGAGGTTTGGATGGAGAGTGGTGTAGTCTTGTAGCCTTTGTTGTGACCTCTGACCTGACAGCCTGGTCATACTGTGATGGTCATGGGAGTTCCCAACCTCCATGTAAGACAGCAGCGGTTATGTCTGAAGGAGGAAATGCCCTAGGGGGGTGGAATTCTGAAGCTCCAATCCATGCCATCGCATGCACACACACACACACACACACACACACACACACACACACACACACACACACACGGAAAGGTCAGGGGTGTAATTCCTCGGTGCAAATGCCAATGACACAAGCATCACAAAAGGAGACGGAGAATCAAAGACCACAAGACCTTTAGATTGCCAGCTCAGCCTCTGGCCGACGTGCCGGTGTGTGTACTTGTGTGTAGCTCTCTGTGTGTGTGTGTGTGTGTGTGTGTGTGTGTGTGTGCGTGTGTGGGCCTTTCAGTAATTAATCATAGGACTTGACTCAACGTTTAACCACATTTATTTCAGGATTCTAATGGGCATAATGTTCGGCCCCTATTGTTAAACTCCGCAGGCAAAATCATAATGGGGTAGGAGGGGTAAATTAGTAATTTTTGTAATTTCATTTCAATTCAACTTTAAATTAGTAATGTTTTCGCAACACACACACACAAAAAAACTTTGAGCCAACCCCCAGAAATGACGTCCCTCCAGTAGAAATCTAACTTGGACATGATACATCATTCAAAGGAACCGAGTTGGATTTGAATGAAAAGGATTGCAGCGTGTCATAGACCCCCTGTGTCTCCTGGTGTCCCTCTGTGTCTCCTGGTGTCTCTGTGTCTCTATGGCTCTCTGTGTCTCCTGGTGTCCCTGTGTCTCCTGGTGTCTCTGTGTCTCCTGGTGTCCCTGTGCCTCCTGGTGTCTCTGTCTCCTGGTGTCTCTGTGCCTCCTGGTGTCCCTGTGTCTCTATGGCTCCCTGTGTCTCCTGGTGTCTCCTGGTGTCTCTGTGTCTCCTGGTGTCTCTGTGTCTCCTGGTGTCCCTGTGTCTCCTGGTGTCCCCCTGGTGTCTCTGTGCCTCCTGGTGTCTCTGTGCCTCCTGGTGTCTCTGTGTCTCCTGGTGTCTCTGTGTCTCCTGGTGTCCCTG
>JAVQIZ010157758.1:0-15313 GCA_036023535.2 Galaxias brevipinnis | reverse complement strand
CACAGCCCACTCTGCACAGCCCAATCTACACAGCCCACTCCCACAGCCCACTCTACACAGCCCACTCTACCGCTCTGCACAGCCCACTCTACACAGCCCAATCTACACAGCCCACTCTGCACAGCCCAATCTACACAGCCCACTATACACAACCCACTCTGCACAGCCCACTCCCACAGCCCACTCCCACAGCCCACTCTACACAACCCACTCTACACAGCCCACTCTGCACAGCCCACTCTGCACAGCCCACTCTGCACAGCACTTTCTACACAGCCCACTCCCATAGCCCACTCTACACAGCCCACTCTGCACAGCACTTTCTACACAGCCCACTCTGCACAGCCCACTCTACACAGCCCACTCTGCAAAGCCCACTTCCACTCCCACAGCCCACTCTGCACACGACCTGGGGAGACATCCGTACCTTTCCTCATGTTTAGAAAAAGATGAAAGATGTGCTACTGACAGGGCTTATCAGGGGTTTCATGCTGTAATCCATAATTCATCGATGTGATGACAAAAAGATACTATAGATAGTTAGCGTGTTTTTTTTCTGTATGGCAGGTCGACTTTGTGCAGGTCGGCTTTATAATGTCTTTAAGTAAACTGCCAAGCTATACACACGCATACTTTGCACCGTCCTCTCCCTAATGCAAACTGTGGCCCTGCTCTGTCAACAACATCTGCTTTGTCTCTTTTGGGTTACAGTTGTGCTTCGCTCTGAGCATGCTCGGCAACCCTCAGATAGTCTTGTTGGACGAGCCCTCGGCGGGGATGGACCCCAAGTCCAAACAACGCATGTGGTGAGAACATTTTCCCCCTTGTCCTTTCTTCTGCTCTCTCTCTGTGTGTGTGTGTGAGTGTGTGTGTGAGTGTGTTGGTGTGTGACATCTCCCTCCTCGTCTCCCCCGCTAGGAGAGCCATCCGCGCAGCGTTCAAGAACCGCCAGCGAGGCGCCGTCCTCACCACGCACTACATGGAGGAGGCTGAGGCCGTGTGCGACCGCGTGGCCATCATGGTGTCCGGACAGCTCCGGTGAGCCCCGGCCTCAGGGCCGTATTACGGAACCCACTGCTTTTCTTGGAAACACACGCCCCCCCCCTGCAGCGCTAGGATTGGCCAGGCGTCCATGTTGACTGACAGGCTGCAAAGCTTTCTGTACTCACACGTTTGCTGAAGTCTTTCATACAACAATAAGGTTAGGGTTGGGAATAGGATAAAGGGATAGGCATGAAAAGGGTTTCATCGCATGAGCCTGGGCCTCTGGCTGATCTTAGCTCTTGAGGGCGTGTCTATCTAAGAAAAGCAGTGGGATCCGTAGTAACGCACCTCAGAGGCGTAGCGACATGGGGGTGGTCCTCATCGTGATTACATGGTAGTCTGTTAGGTTGGGGTTCTACAGTCATCTCATAACACCATCTATGGAGCGGTGTCGCTGTGGTTTCTCTCTGATGCCTAAGCTCTCAGGTTGTGTAACAGTGAGTGAGGTACATGCTTTAGTACTGATGCTTCCGCTCTGGCGTCTGCTTGCCAGGTGTATCGGCTCCATCCAGCACCTGAAGGCCAAGTACGGCCGAGGCTACAGCCTGGAGGTGAAGCTCCGGGAAGAGCTGACCGGCCTCCAGCAGGTGGCGCTGCTCCACAAGGAGATCCTCCGGATATTCCCGCACGCCGCCCGGCAGGAGAGGTGATTCAACCCTGTGTGTGTGTCCGATTGTGTGCCCGCGTGTGTGTGTCCTCTTGTGTGTGGGCGTGCGTCAACATGACGTGTGGATGCTAATGTCTTCTCTCTCTGTCCTGCAGCTTTGCCACTCTGGTGGTTTACAAGATCCCCAAGGAGGATGTCAAGTCCCTGGCGCGCTCCTTTGCTCAGTTGGAGAGTGGTGAGTCATCGCTATGGACACACACCCTGGTTGACTGACTGGCTGACTGACTGGCAGGCTGACTGACTGACTGACTGACTGGCAGGCTGACTGGCTGACTGACTGACTGGCAAGCTGACTGACTGACCAACTCAATGTATTGCTAAAGGATTCAAGTGATAACGGTCTTGCCTCTCTCCTTTACCCCTCCAGCCAAGCAAACCTTCAACTTTGAGGGCTACAACTTCTCCCAGTCCACGTTAGAGCAGGTAAGCGGTGACCGTTTGGTTTCGAAAGGGACTACGTTTTGACTTTGTGCTGTCCAGCTAGCAACTCCACGCTACGCTGTTTTCACGGATGGGAGTTCTATGTCCTATGTCAGCGCGCTAGCTCCCACTTTGTACGTCCACCTCGTCTCTCCTCTGTCCTCCAGGTGTTCATGGAGTTCGCCAAGGAGCAGGAGAACGAGGAGGAGGAGGTGGGCTCCCTGAGCACCACGTTCCAGTGGCAGCGGCTGCGAGCGGACGGTCCCGCCGCGCCGGTCAACCACACGGACAGCATTGTGCACCAGCTGTGACCCTCTACACACCCTCGCCAGACTGGCTGGCTGGATGATGGATGCCAGGCTGTCGGCCACAGAGGAAACTGACTGGGCACCTGTCAGCCCCCCCCCCCCGATCGCCCCATCACCACCACCACCACCACCTACTTACCAAATGAGACACCTCTCACACGCCCCCTCCCCCTCATCTGGGCAGGACCCTGGAGGGGCTTGCGCTCACTACCACCGCTTTGAACTACGTGGGGCTTGGTGTAGTGGGTCGTACGGCCCGCTTGTTTCTGGGGCTGGGGTATGTGCGTGATTGTCCGTGCGTGTGTGTTTGTGTGAACCCCCCCCCCGCCTGATTGGTGCTCCATGTTTTCTGACTTGCACTGACCGAGGGGCCTGCGCTCTCTGTGGAGACACGCCAAGCATCACCGGCTCCCGTTTGGAATAGGTTTTATTTTTCTGAAATCGTCACAGGGAGTGGAATCAATGTGCGTAGTATATTCTATTTATTGCTTTCAACATCCGTTCCATCCCTTTCCCACTTTTGAGAAGCATGTTTGCTCGCGTGTTTTTTTGTTGTTTTTTTACTTCTGTGTTTGTGAAGCGAGACATTTATCCTTTTTGGAACACGATACAGTACCAGTACTCTAATCTGTTCACGATTATACCAAAGTAGCACACAACCCTGAACCACACACTCCTATACACTTTGGCACTTGAAAGATATGTTTTTGGTGTCCGTAGCATGTTGATAAATTGTTTGCATTGATAGTCATAGTACTGGGCTTCTTCATTGGTGGTGGAACAAATTGTGTGTGCGTGTGTATGTGTGTGCGCATGCGTGCGTGCAATCACTGCACAGACCAGTTTTACTGACAGGTTTGAGAGGCCTTTTTTATGTTGCTGTCTTGTAGCAAAAGAGCACATTTCTGCTGTGCCCTCTAGAGGCCATTTCATGTGACAACCGAGGGGAGTGGGGAGTGGGGGGGGCGGACCACACCATCGACTCCACTGCTGAACAGACGGATGCTACTGAATTGTTCTAAATGCCACGATGACACAGTCTCATCGGTCTACACCAGCATGCATTTCAGAGTCTAGGCTCAGTTTATATATAAGCACCTTTTCTGTCTAGATCAGCTTACTTGTAGAAAAGGGACCTGCTTTCGATGCAACTTGACATGCATGTTTGAGAAATAAAATAAAATGGTCGGTTTTAGGAAAGGGAAAAGGTTGGTAGAGAATAGCACACCGGCTGGTCAAAGGATTCACTATGGGGGCATATAAGAGTATGTCCTTTCTCTTCACAGTTGTGTCTCAATTGGAAAGATACCTTAGATTGAAGTTTAGATTATGCACACCAGCTCATGTAGCACTCCTTATCGACTCCTTATTTGGGCAGAGGGAAAAGCAAAAAAAAAAAGAAACATTTAGATCAGGTTTTTAAACATCTGGGTATCTCCTTTTTGTTTTTGCTTTTTATGTGGGTTAATAGGAAGTTATTTCATGTCAATATTTCTGTATGATGCGCTTCAAAGTGAAAGGGTTCATAATGCTCTGCTGTAACTTTAATACTACTATCAAGCACCCCTTTTTTGTAGTTTTGGTTTTCCTTGTTTAATTTTTTTTTTACTGTAGGTGTTACTTTGGGGATACCGCCATTGGCAATTACTTTTACAAATAAATACTGCAACAATAATAAAACTAGCAGGAAACCGTTCAATTGTAACTTTTATTCTACATTCAGGTTTGATTTCAACATCAACGATAGGTTGACAGATTTAAAAAACTGAAACTGACCGATTTGGGGCGGAATTATGCGACCAAGTGTTTTAGATTTGCTCCCTCATTTAGGATTGCATCTTTTGTCAAGATGGTCTCATAGCCACATCTACAGCTATCTGCATGGTCGATCTTTATCGATTGAATGCATGACCCTTGTGGCCTTGATGGGTAAAACAAGTACCCTGAAAGTGTTGCCATGTATTTCGCTGAAACCTTCTTTTTTTTATACACAGATCAAACGAGAGTGAAAATAAAACGTGTTGTCAGTCCATTGTAAGGTCCACTGGCTTCTTTGATATAGTATAATTATTTTATAGCTTGAGTCAACCAATGGGTACAGCTAATAAATAGGAGGCCTTCTCTTTTGTTTACACTATGCTTATTAAGCCTCTGTTTGGTCAGGAATTGGCATTGCCTCTCAGGCCTCTCTTTGCCTTCCAATACGTCTTCACCTGTCTCGATATATATACAGTATATATACATGAAAATGGTCTATATAGAATTTGTATTGTGTCATACCCTCGATTTTGGGATGCAGATGCTTTATAATTAATGTGTTTGTTGTTTTTATACATTGTTTTATTCGGGAACTTTGTAATTAATGGTGTTATTGAGTAATGGGACAGTTGGCTTGAAGTTTGTCTTTACTTGCTGAGGGAACTCGCTGAACAGTAGGCTATGATTTGTCATAATGTTAGTTCTCCATTTGACCACTATAAACAATATACTCAATGTATCGTTTTGATTGCTACAAGCAATTACTCTGAGAGATGTTTTAGTTGGCATGTGGCTTGCCTCCTAATTTATTACATTTGTTTTTTTAATTAGAATGTTTAAAATTTTTTATCTTGATCTTTGCCACCACTCTAAAATTAAGGTTTAGGAGGTGGAAAAAGGTCAATAAAATGATATGGATTTACTTAAATTGTTAAATCTTACATTAGGACTGTATGGGAAAGATTTCTACAAAAATGCCAGTTTAATGACCTATAAAAAAACTACTGCTGACTATTATGAGTTGCTCAACATAATGGTATGGTTGTTGTAATTTGGATCCTTTTAAAAAAGTGCAGTGTGTAGATAAATGATGGCATTCTAAACCTTTCATAATGTTTCACTGCAATATCCATGTACTATCTAATTTGTGGTCTTTGATGTCACTCAGTAAAATGTTGCCACCCAAATAACTTAAGTTCCTTTTCTTAGTGTAGATACTTGAAGGAAATAATTTTCACAAAGTTCACAGAAGTGAAATTTCACATGATGTAATTGTTGATCAATAGAAAATACAGTTCCTTGTTCTTTCTCTCTGGATTCAAATAACAGTCAACAGGCATTTGGTAATCTAATCTGATCAGAATAAATTTTTCCCAGAATTGCACTATTACTGGGAAATTTTATAAAGCCTTCTGTATATTATGCAATCTTTGTAAGATTATTAGTGCACTAATGTTATTTTTGATGACTGGTTCAGCGTTGTGGTGTATTGTGCTCCTTTATTCAAAGTAACCATTGTCTAGATGAATCCTGGTCATTTTGAACTGTGTGCTCCTGTACCACCAAGCCATCAATAAAAATGTTTGAAAGTGTTCATTATTAAGGTAGTTTGTGTATTTTGATCGAGCTAGGGCTACACTTGTATCTTTACCAAACTGCAATCAACTGTAGTCTTAATGGCATTCACCTAAAATAAACTAAACAATTGATGGTTGGACTTTCATTTGCCTAATACTCCCCCTGTGGTAGAACCTTACGCTTAGAATGGCCTTCTCAGGCCACCGTATTTCCTGGTGTGGGGAAGTGCAAGATCATAATATAAACTGGAGCCTTAGCAAAAGTAGTGTTATTCTTAGCAAGCTAGATGGGTGAATGATTTTTTTTATACTAAAGTTAACGCTATTAGTGTATAGTTAAGCGGTGATGCGTTATCAAAATGGGAAATATATTTGGCAAAAAAAAACGCACCCGAGTGACAGAACAGGACAAGGCAGTTTTGGTAAGTTATAAAATAACTAGCTAGTTAGCTAAGGTTCTGGTGGCAATGTTAACATGTTTTGAACACCTATAACATTATCAAACCAGCTATCAATTTATAGCTTTCATTTCTTTTTTAAGAATAATGTATTGCTAACTAAAGTCTTAACATCTCACATAGCTATCTATGTTAGCATGATTCATTTTCTCTGACTCACTCCTTGCCCCCCCCCGCCCCCTTTCACTGTATAACACACACACACACACACACAAATATTAATGCTCCATCGTGCCTGTCTTTTTGTAGCAATTAAAACAGCAGAGAGATAGGCTAAGACAGTATCAGAAGAGAATCAATCTGCAGTTGGAGAAGGAAAGGTTTCTGGCCAAACAGCTGCTGAAAAATGGCAAGAAAGAGTAAGACTTTTAAATACTGCCTATCACTCAATACACCTCATTAGTCTATTGTAAATCTTAGTTATAATTGTATTCCCGACCTGTGTTTGTGTTGTTTATTAAATGAATAGCATATAACAGGACAGGATTTAAGATTAAGGAAGCTCCTGAAGTTTACCCTTTCGTTTTTTGTTTTTGAAAAAAAGCAAAGCCCTTCTCTTGCTCAAAAAGAAGCGATACCAGGACCAACTGCTGGATAAAACAGAGAATCAGATAAGCAACCTGGAGCGCATGGTGAGTATTGGACCGTCATACATTTACATAGAAAATATTATATTGTGCATTTTTTACTGCAAAACATTCATTTTCGTGTTCCCAGGTTCAAGACCTTGAATTTGCCCAGATAGAGGTCAAGGTGATAGAAGGACTCAAAATAGGGAACGACTGTTTGAAGAAAATGCATGAGGTATGTACAGTGAGAGCACAGAGACTCTGCAATCCAGTATTTTCATACTTATAACCTTGTTATAAGGCAACACAGCTGCCTTATGAATAGTATTAGAGAGATATATTGACCCCGTCTTGTTGATGTTTATTTATTCGTTCTAGGTGATGTCCATTGAAGAAGTTGAGCGCATTATGGATGAGACACACGAGGCAGTCGAGTATCAAAATGTAAGACACCCCCCCTCTATCCTTGTAAAGCATTTCTTATCTGTTTTTCTTCTGTCTATCTGACCTTTTTGTTCCTTGCATACAGCAAATCGATGAGATGCTGGCAGGCTCTCTAACGCAGGAAGATGAGGATGCAGTTCTGGCAGAGCTGGAGGCCATCACTCAGGTCAGACTGGACCAGCTCACTGGCTTTGATTCGAGACCTGCAGTCAACCGGGACAGCGTAGCGAACTGTCTATTCTCCGGTGTCTCCCTCCGTTGTCTTTTGTGAGGCGACCGTTTCAAAGCGTTTTTTTTGGTTATATATTTCAGGGCGAGGTGGAGCTTCCGGAGGTGCCTGCAGAGCCTGTGCCTGAGGTGCCAGAGATAGCCGAGGAGGAGCCAGGTTTGTGGTCGCCCAGCATGTTGCTCTCTGACGTTAAACTGTTGGTATGCCTGTCTTATATGCTTTGGCTCAGGCTACAGGCTACACTGCGTGGGAGTGATCCCGGGTTCTCTCATTGATTTTCTCAGAGAGGGAACGGCCGAGGAAGAAGCCGGAGCGAGAGATGCTGCCGTCCTAGAGACCCATTCGTCCACCCGGAAAGATCACATGAATCACTCTTTACCCCTGTTTCACACACACACACACACACACACACACACAGAGATATGCACACCTACTGGATGACTTCTGTTTCTAACTAGAGGCAGAGTTCACCAACCACCGTCCCAATTCTCCGTGGAAACTGGTTCCTACAAGTCAGAATAAACCCAGGGTGGCTCCAGTGCCCTCCTGGTCTTTCTGTGGGCTTCGCAGCTTCCAGCCAATCATCAGAATGGAAGGATGACCGCCAGTTTGTTGGACAGTGGCTGCAACCTCTCCCAGTGTGTTTTACTAAAGGTTGTGTAGCTTGGAAAGATTAAATACAGATTATTGTGCCTAAACTTTATTTTATAATTGTCTTCTTTTCATTGTGGATGTCAGACTTCAATACATAGTCATTGTATTCATCTGACATAATGTGTGCATTAGTCACTTTTTTTACTTCTCAAACACTTAATTGTGAGATTAAATCTTCTGTGTAGAAAGGATCATAAGTCCCTGACCCCTAAACACAGTTTTTCTGTGCTGTATAGATTCAACGCCATCTATCCTCTGAATTGTAGTAGCACTTAACTAGAAATCCTTCTTGCCAACCAGACTGTTCGTGTTTTACTATCTGTAACCCTTCTTATTACATTAAATTGTCTCGGAATCACGCTAACAAAACTGACCTGTTTGCCTAAGCATCCATTTCATGTAGATTCTCTCTTCTTACCCCTGTCGACAGCTTAAGCAATCTAATGCTCCACTCCCCTTGGGGGATTAGTTCTGTGTCATTGGAGAAAGGGCTAATCGTATTGTTTGTCAGTGGACTTACCTGTAGTCATTCTGGCATCTAGGTTAGATGGGAGAATTGACAGTTAGCTCTGTCTAAGGCTGTACCCGATTGCACAACCCTGTGAGTATTACCAGTGTTGCGTGTTTAGGGATATATAGTATATATATGGTGAAGCATATATTGTCTATAATCTGTTACATAGACAGGGTTCTGTCAATATTGAAGGTCTATAGGTACATGGCATTATTGCTGATAGGTTCAGCCTCTACACTGCATACTGTATTAAACCTATAGTGTGATTGTAATGCTTCTCTCACCTGTAATTCATTTTACAATTTGATTACAAATTAACTGAATAGTTGTGGGTTGTATTGTATATTTCTAAGATAATAACCAACTAGTTTTCAGACAATTGTTTAGGATAGTGTAAAGATGTAGCTGTTATTGTTCAACAATAAAATTATTTAATGGATTTGTGCTGGAGTCAAATTTCCTCCAGTGACCACCACTAGGTGTCAGTAAATGCTCATATTTTTGTTTGGTGAGATTACGGTTCCACAATATTTGTCCTTGAAGCACTTTATCCACACAAGGACACACACACACACATATATATATATATATTCAAGATGGTTAAATACCTTTGGTAGATCGAAGTTAGTTTCATGAGATGTTATTTTTCGATTACGCTTGATTTCCTGCGGTGTCAAAAGCTCCAAAATGTAAGTATAATTTAGCCCACTATAAAATAAACTTAATTTGAAATAAATTCCAATTGAAACTCCATCATGTTGCCAACTGTTCAGTGTTCCCTTCAAGTCAGCGTGGGGACGTGGGCTTGGGTACAAGGCGGTAGTAGGACTTGAATAACAGCCCTGACTTTATGAATCATAAAAGCTGATGAAAACACCAGAGAAATTGGTAGCAGTGGGAGGAGGAGGAGGAGGAGGAGGATTCAAGGGCGGCTGAGAAAAAGAGTAGGCTCTGCAGAGGAACTGTAATGATAACCTGAGGGGTGCGCGCGCGCGTGTGTGTGTGTCGTGTGAGAGAGTTGGCTGCCATTAACTAACGCTTCAGAACATCCCATCACTTTTTCTTCCGTGAGACTCTTGCTTTTCAGAGGTTATTGGGCCCTCATTTCTGTCCCAGGTACCCTCATCAACTGCATGCAGTGCAGTTGGTTCACATTTGTCCCCTGGGAAATGATTTAAGTAAAGCCATAGGTGGATATCGCCTGTTAGTACAACAAATACCTTTCAATCAATCAATGGTTGAAAGATGATGAAACTTGCCGTTCAATTCCATGGGTCTGACTGATGACTGCTTATGAGTTTAGTAATGGTTGTATGTTGGGGATGTGTCTGCAGATCTGATGGAATAGAGTGTGTTAGCTGGAAAATATAGAAGCCTGATTTCCCTCCAGCACGTAAGCTAATTGATCTGTGAGCAGCTTTTTGTAAAAAAAAGAAAAAAGAAAAAAGATTGTCGATTCATGTATTGTGGTCTCATGCTTTCTTTGATTTTAGATTTACAACCGTGCGCACATAAAAACTCATGTCGAGATGTATTAAAATTATCCCAGATGAAGGATCCCTCTGCATGATACAGCAGCCGTGAATTGGAAACAAGCTTGAAAAACGTAGGCTACTGCTGCTGTAGTAGTCCACACACCCACCAAAGCCCACTCAGTCTGCTCACACAAAAACATGAATACACTACCTGTTAACCCTACACAAGATTAAATGTAATACAAACATCCAATATCTCGTACAATTATTCTGCAAACTAATAAAAAAAACAGCTACAAATCAAAAGACCCCAATGTCAGTGGAGTTGGGAATTTTTGGAACAATTTAGGCCCACACCAAGTATTATGAATGATTTTTACGCATAGTCAGTTGTGGTAGCTGTGTGGGCAGTGAGAAAGGAGGCGTGGCTCGTTTAAATGGCAAGCGCAATCGGTTCTATGTCTGCTTCTGCGCTCTATCTCAGAGTGGTGCTGGTTACGTGGGCGAGTGTGGGCGCAGTGGAGGACTTTCCTATAAAACCCGCGATTCCGAAGTCTCAGACGAGCGTCTCTCTCATACCAGTCCGCCTGAAATTTCTCCCTACCAATCTTCTTTTTTTTTGCCTCCGTAGTATTTCTTAGCACAGGTCCACTCATTAACGGGAATCTGGTGCATGGTTCTGACTGAAGCTTGCAAGATGTCTCGGACCGACGAAGTGCACCGTATAACGGAGAATGTCTACAAGGTAAGCGGTACTCGACAGCTGTCCATCCATGCCGAAGCTCTCTGTAGCATTGTAATAAGCCTCATGAGTGACACCTGCTGCACTTGTAGCGAGGATATTTCCGATTTTAGATTACAGGGTATTGTTAATGCCTGACATCTTGTGTTTTGCGTAACAATATTGCAACCTTTCTGGCCAAGTGATTTTAATAAATTAGAGTTTGCCTTTGGGCAAACAAACAGTTGAGCAAACCTTGACAAGTTGGTCGTGTTAGTTTAAGTTGAGGTTAGGGGGTAGTTTCGATCCAAAAGTAGTTAAACTGGAACATGTATTTACATGTATGTTATTGCTTTTTGGAAACATGTAAGTTTTTAAACATACACATTAGAGCAATGGAACAATTCAAATTGGTGTTATTTAAAGTATTTATACTAGACTACTTTGGTGATGAGCACTTGCAGTCTTTGTGTGGCAACAATTTTACCAGACATATACAGTATGTGAAGAAACTTCAGCATTTCCCAAGGAAGGGAAGGTGCGTTAAACAATACATTTAGAGCTGCCCTCCAGCCAGGTAAGATTACATCAGGGGAAGTATTTATGAGCCAGGTTTGTTCTTTATGAAAATATTGGTAGAGCTAAAGGATGTCCTCATGGCTGTAGCCCTGGTAAAGTCACGGACAGTGACTGATGGAAGGATGTCCTGACCGGGTGCCTGTTTGCTTAACCAGATGGATTGTTTGACTGGAGGAATGTTACTCAGTCTTCTTCCTTATAGCTTGGTTCAATGGCAGTTCAGGAGAAGTCACACTTCCCCTGTCATTTGCCTAATACAGATAGATAGATTGAAACAGCACAAACATGATAGGAAACATGCACTTAGATTGTAAGACCCATAGTAGATAGATGGGTCTTCCCCCACCAAACACACACACACACACACACACACACACTCCCTCTCTCATGGAGGTGCCCTAATGAGGGATCGATGGGGTGTAGCCGTCGCTGAAGCCATGGGGAGGGGTTCTCGGGATCGTTAACACACTGGTGGAGCGCCAGGCCAGGGAGTTGACCAACGTGGGAGGAAGAGGGGGGTGTTAATGAGAGAAGCCTCTGTAAGCAGGAGGTGTGTGTGCGCGCGTGCGCGCGTGTGCGCGTGTGTGCGTGTGTGCGTGCGTGTGTGTGTGTGTGTATGTGCGTGCCCTATCACCCCTTTCCCAGCACAACAGCTGTCTGCTGCTTCATTTTGGTACCAGCAGGAGATTGAGAGGAGAGCACACTGAAGAGCCCTACTAATTTGACCCAGCGTGGGGGGTTCCATTGCAGGAGGACTGTTCTGATGGAAGCGTCTTGTGCTGGGGCCCGGCAGGGGGCGGTGGGCTTTCCTCAGGCCTCTCTAAGGGCCGCCTGGAGGGCTTAATGTGTCCATTAAAGACGGGCCCGATTAGAGAGGCCCAGATGTGTCGACTGCCATTAGATTCCATGCAGGGCTGTATGAGGGCTGAGGAGGAGGAAGGGGAGGGGGAGAGAGGAGGAGGAGGAGGAGGGGGAGGGGGAGAGAGAGAGAGGAGGAGGAGGAGGAGGAGGAGGAGGGGGGGCGGCAGTGCAGTTTCGAGAGGGCTGCCCGTAGTCTTGAGAAAGCTGTAGCTGTTACAAGAGTTTTAGCCGCGTGTGTGTGAGTGCACGTGCGCGTTGAACCGCGCGCTCCGTCCATTGAGCCCGTATGGCCTGCCTAGAGACGGGGAGACGGCGGCGGCCGCGACAGCACTGAGAGCCTCGGGAGTGTGAACCTTGGCCGGCCAGCTGCTGAGTAATCCTGCCTGCCGACTCTGACTCACCCACGGACGTGCGTGCGTGTGTGTGTATGTGAGCGAGAGAGAACGCGTGGGCGGTGTGTCTCACGACCGCGGAGCCTACGTGGAGCCTGTGCCCACGAACGCTGGCTCACACCGTAGCCAAGAAGGTCTTCTGGGTACTGGAGTTCACTAAGACCTCGCATTTGTACCCACCCCCACCCCACCCCCTTGCATATTTTACACTCACTCCCATGAGTGCACAGTCGTTCTCCCTAGTCCTCTGCTGTATAAGTGTGTGGGTATTTTCAAGATGGATTTGGCTGGCCGACGCAGTAGTTCCCACCTCCCATCACTATGTCGCCTGCCTGCATGGTTGGTGAAGGCAGTTTGATCTCTCGCCAACTTAATCAACTAACCGTTGGGGTGTATCAAATGAAGTTCACTCTGACAAAGCAATTGAGGGGATCGAGGTAGCCTGAAATGGGATAATGATGGAGCATTTTGCTGCTGTGCTAATGGTAATGCACATTTGCATTTAGCAGATGGTGACACCCCCTCTCAGTGGAACGTTGCGTAGCCTAAGGCAATGGGGTAAGCTCTTTGTGTACTCTGCACGTGTGTTTGCGTGTGCATCTCCTCGGGGGACTGTACACCTGCTATGCCAGAACCGGCAGCATCTGTGTTTGTTTAGGGCCTTTGTCAGGTGTGTGGTACTTTGTCTAACCAATTGAGAAAGGAGGGCCACTGTAGGACACTTTGTGTTGGGGTAGGACTGGTTTTTGCTTTGTCAACTAACTGGAATGCAATTGAAAGTTGGGCAGTTTCCAAAAAAGTACGGGTGGTTTCCCTCGATCACTATAAAAGCACCGTGTGTGTGTGGGTGTGTGTGTGTGTGTGTGTGTGTGTGTGTGTTTTGAATGATCTAGTGTATAATTGGTTGAGGTGCACTCACTTGATGAGAGTGAGTGCCTGAATCCAAAGATCACTTTGTTCTTAAGGCTGCTGTCGGCAGAGGGGACTCGTTTAAAATGACACACCTTGTCATAAAGTAACTGGTGTATCGATCACCTCAATAGGAGAGATGGGTTGCTTGCCCCCTCACCCCTTTGATCCATCCCTCCGTCTCTATGTGTCTCTCTCTGATAAATCCCACGGTGAACATGTTCAACCTGTGAAATGCAGACCTCCGAAGACAGAAGGCTGAGCTGGATTGCTGTCTCTGAGGACAATGGGAGACACATAGTGTTTGTGTGTGGGTTTTGTTGATGGCAAAACAGGGCAGGTGCCAGGAATGTGTTCATGAGAAAAGATGCCGTCGAGAAGTCAGCGGGGTATGGCCATGAGTCATGCTATCAAACAAACTCTCCCTATTGTCTCAGGGAATACATTCTGTTGTTACTTTCTCCCGTTTCTAATGAGAGCGTGCTGCTTGTCCTTAAAAGCAAAGCGACCTTTTGCAATTGAACATGCAGCACTTTAAATACCTGCTAGGCTTTCCAATCTTTTTATTTGTAACGGGTATAAGGAGTCAAAGGTGTGCGTGTGTGCGTGTGTGCGTGCGTGCGTGCGCGCGTAGCCCTCAGCCCCTACCGTAAGTATAGAGACAGCTGTTGCCCCAGCCAGAGCAGAGCGCTGCAGGTGAGAGACAGGACAGATGTTTGGGAGAGGATGGAGGGATGGGGCGAGGTGTGTTGGCACCCACCTCTTTTTCCGAAATGAATGTGCTGTCCTCACAAAGTAACACAGAGTTATATCAGAGTCAGGTCACACACACACACACACACACACACACACACAATGATACAGCAAGATGATTTAGTGGCAAATCCTTTCGGCATCGTAACTTCGACGCGGCACCCCGTAGAACACATTCCAACAGCAGCTGAGGAGCTGTGCCTCCGTTCAGTATGGGGTTATGTCGGGTGAAGTCTCTCCGCGCTGAGCACGTCTCTCACTGAGGCACGGGGTCCCTGCACTCGTTCGTCGCCGGTGTGACTGTTTCAAAAACCTGTAATTTGTCTCGCTGAGTCACCGAGCTCGCTCTCTCTCACCTTCTCTTCTCTTTACAGCTTCTTCTTTGTGAAGGTGGCAGACAGCTGGATTCCTGTGGGTGTTAGGGTCTGTTAGTTAATTGTGGAGGGTCGTTAAGGCTCCTCAAGTGATACCTATGAGAGAGAGGTGGTGGAAACGTCGTGTTGCACATGTACATGTAGGGCTTACTTTTCCGTCAGTCCATCCGTTTGTGGAGAGAACTTGGAATGGCTTCCGGGGTCACATTAGCCCCGTGTGTGTGTGTGTGTGTGTGTGTGTGTGTGTGTGTGTGTGTGGTTGGCTCTGCCAGTGAGTTATCTAACTGTGGGGCCAGACAGGGATTGTGGGGGCGAGGCGGTGGGGGCCGGGGGGACGAAGCTCGGCAGAAGATGACAGGAACATTGCTAGGACAGAGAGAGAGAGAGAGTGAGACACTGGGTAATGGAGTGTACTTTTTTCCCCCTCACCCCCTCCTCCCTTTGTTGGAGTGCTCCTAATAATTAGACTGAGGACAAGAACAAGAAATGACGAGCTGAAGTGAAGCACGTAAGAGGGTTTTTAATGGACCTTCCCTGCTTGGGAGGGACGCTTGGTCTTTGTCTCGGGGGAGGAAGACTAGAGGACCGGGGGAGGAGGAAGAGGAAG
>JAVQIZ010157757.1:0-14859 GCA_036023535.2 Galaxias brevipinnis | reverse complement strand
AAAGTTTTGAGAAAATGGGTGAAGGTTTCAAGAAATGTGCTTTAGCAATAGTGACAAACTGTTTTCTGTCTTATGCAATTGGCTTGATCACATCATTTGAAACAAGTGTGAAGTATTTTAAGTTGTCTTTTAACGATGACAACTGTGTTGAAGTTGTGTTTAACTTTTGACTCTAGTGTTTACCATTTTGCCACACTTGTGAATCACAACGTGAATTTGGTTTTAGAGAGTGATAAGGGTTTTGCTAATTGTGTATAACTAACTAAACTTGTTTAAGGTTTAGACAAAAGGGTTAATGATTTGACAAATGGGCCACTGATGATTTGGTTCAGAGAATGGGATTTAGTGTTTGAGCAATCGTGAAAAACTGTAATAGGTAGTATCAATATTTGTCTGACCTATTTCCCAGAGATAAAGTGATGTATGCACTGGCACTATAACTTCTACAATGGGCTTCCAACTGGTATTGTTTAAAACTACTCTCACAAAGCCTTAAAAAAAGACGAACATTTGTTACCAAATAAAAATTAAGGCCTGTGTTAACTGGATAAATAAGTTAGCATTGTTAGCTCCTAGGTCCTAAGTCACTCTTATTTAAATAAAGTATTTATTTTTCCTGAAGATAGCAAACACGCTGGCTTTTCATCAACAATTAGGCTATACTGTTGCAGCACACCTGTACTTTTGATACCTGTGAATGGCTTATTTTTTGAACACCTCACCACTGCACCACACCCTCGCTAGAAACAGTGGAATACTAGCAAAAATATTTAAAATGGTTTATGTTCAAACAATTTAGAGACCGCAGTGTCTGTTAGTAACAGGTAGACAGTCGGGACAGAACACCAAAAAAGTCAACATTTATTTCACCTTCCACCTTTGTCTTTTTTATTTCCTCCACAATAAAAGTTTTTAGTGTTTTTTTTATTTTTCAGGAAATAGGTTAAGGGCCATAGCCTACATATTTTTTTATCAAGTACTAAAACCAAAGCAGGGCTAGTCTATTGTCTTTCCATATATTTATTTATTTTTGTTTAGGTTGTTTTTAGCTAAAGGGTTCCTACTTTATAACGTAATAATGCCTAGGGCTTATTGAAGACTTAAAAGTGCTAACGGAACCATGAAACAATCAGATGGTTAATCACTACCCACCGAGGAGCCATCAACATCTGTTTCTAGAATACTTGCTATAAGGTAGCTACACTCTAAACCTGGCTACTGCAGAAACGGATTATTTCCACCGCAGGGAAAAAACCAAGAGCTACATCCAGGACTAAACTCATGCATCGTAAACCTGAAGAAATTGAAGGCCATTAACATTCCTCGCAGCCCCATTCAGCATGCACAATAAAGACGCCCTTATTCAAAGAAACACTTTTGAAAGCCTGGTCACATAGGCCATTAAAACAACGAGTTCAGGTTTTTTTTTTTTTGGTCCTTTGCTATTCCAAGAACTCTTTTCATCTGTCGCACTGGAACATATTGAGTTCAACAAAGCGGCGTAGGGCTGTGATACAGAACGAGCCATCAGGACAATTCCCATTGTCCTCTATGCTGAGCTTTTGCTCTTTCATGCCATTTCAGAGATTTATGCAATTATGCCATGTTCTTCTTCAGTGCCAACATAAAACAGCAGTGAACATCTTTTTTGCAGAGCCCAGGAGCCACCCGGGGTTCAATATTCATGAAATATTCTAATATCCTCAGTCCCCAGTAGGGCGAAGAAACAGAGTGAAAATAATGATCACTTCTCATGTCAGCCAACACTGGTCAGCAGGGGAAATGGAATTATGCAATAATTTATTTCTGAGCTTTTCTTTCTTTTTTGGGGAGGAAGGGGGGGGGGGGCTTTTGAGGGATAGTGAAAAGTGGATTATCACCCATGCCAATATAGCAAGAAACAATCATGTATGGCCAAGTCAGGGAATGAGCTGCTACTTTAGTTTGGATTAAGAAATTATCACTCACACTGCCTAAACCATGTCTGCCTCCCAAAGATTTGGGTCAAACTCATCAAACATAATTAGTCAGTGCTCTAATCACATGAGATGTGTTTTTTGCAGAACGTGCACAGCTGCATGCCATGGTTCCTTAGAAACAAGACTTGAGCGAATGTTCGAGAGTTTGAGAAAAGACACCAGAACTCTCACAGTCAGGAGACATCTTAGAAATGAATCTAGTTACAACATAATTCCATGGTTCTATTTACAACATCATCTATCATTCATGGCAGGAGATTTTTTTTCCCCTGGTAATTTGACATTCTGTTACAGTTTTTGATAAATGTGCAAAGATAATGCTGGTTGTTATAGTTGAGAGAACTGTATGCAAACATCAGTGCATAAATAATTAATTTGCACACATTCAGCACCGTGCTGTCGTGCACACACAAAAAATTATTTCTTGGAGATTCTTGATAGACTCCATGCATAAACATATCCTTAGAGGAACTGATATGGTTATATCTATAGAACATTACATTACATTACAATCAATTAGCAGACGCTTTTATCCAAAGCCACTTACAAAAAATAGTACAAGGATGGAGAAAGGTTGTGAACGGTGTGCCAGGCTGCTCTTTCCAACCAGTGAGTGGGCAACAAGGCGACAGCTGGAAGCAGAGTGCAGGGGTCGGGACGGAGTGTAGGGTCTGAGCATCGACTGTAAGTAGGAGGGTGCGTTTCCAGTCATCGCCCAATAGAACTATTCAATAATTACCATGATTGACCATATACGTCTCATGAAAAATAACAGGCTTAGTTAAAAACAACAACAACCAAAATATTAAAATTTTGGCAACTGACTGTACACTAATATAATGTTCCAATGAAACATTTTTGGAAAGTCTCAGATTATTTTGTCCCTAAATCTTGCCTCCAAGTATGTGAATCCTCCTTCTATATGTACCAATGTTCATACAAACTCAAACACTGACAAATTAATGTGTATCTCCCCAAACTACTGGGCTGTTAGGGGAAGTTGTAGGTTCTAATTTAAAGGTGATACATTTGTTTCCTAGACAGAACAATGTTGTTTTTCAATAATCCCACACTCCCCTCAAATGTGTTTGTACATGGGCAGAGCTAAACTGTCTTAAACATTACTGACTACTGATTACAAATAATATCCTCTACCTCCACACACTAATTCTGTAGATAGGCATTACTTGCATAACATCTGTCTATAGGCTATGTACGTTTTACTTTTCATTTTTTTATGCTGCACCTGTTGTCCGGATATACAACTAAATAAATAAATAAGACGGATATAATCTGTAACTCTACACGTTTGTGGCTGACTGGCCTTAAAGGTGTCTGTGGCCTTCAATCCATTTCTAACCGATCTTAATGGATACGATGGTGCCCTGCTGAAGGAGCTCTAATGGGGTTATCTGTCTGATGGGGAATATTGTTCTCAGGCTCTCCTGGGCTCTGTCTGCGTTCATAATCTTTACCTCGAGACAACACACACCCACTCACTCTTACTTTTTGCCTTCCCTTTCTCTGGCTCCGTGCACAGGATAAGAGTCACCGCTGCGATTTTAAAACATGGTGAATGTTCTGTAAATCTCCATCGGCTAACATAATTTCAATGACTGGTTAGAGACTAGTTAATCAAACCGGATCTTTATTCTTCCCATAGCCATAAAGGGAATGTTAAAGATGGTGTCCTAGACAAAATCAATTTAATCTGGGCCGAAGAAAAACATCTCCTCTGATAATTAGCATTGTCCTTGTGGCAAATAGGCAAATACAATTTCAAGATAAGTTACAGTGCACATTCGGTTAAAGAAAAGTCTTTGAGGGTGAAAAGGAGAGAGAGAGAGGGAAGCCTAGGAGTTCAAGCAGCAGAAGAGGAAAAATACCGTGGCACATTATTGAGGGACGCTTTGGAGCTAAGCTGCTTATTGATAAAAGCACTAATCTGCCTGGCAGAAGGTAAGGAGGCTGGGATGTGTGGTGATAAAATATCGCAGCTAAAGGCAATGCCATCAGGGAGCCTAGCCTACAAACAGCTTTGCCTAAAGGAGCTTCCCGTTTTTTAAAATTTCATGTATATTTATATA
This sequence comes from Galaxias brevipinnis, assembly GCA_036023535.2. Taxonomy (NCBI): domain Eukaryota; kingdom Metazoa; phylum Chordata; class Actinopteri; order Galaxiiformes; family Galaxiidae; genus Galaxias; species Galaxias brevipinnis. The sequence goes on along the minus strand of JAVQIZ010157757.1, from coordinate 10,793 downwards.
TTAATTTATTTTATTTTGCACATAAAAGTGGGATACTGACCATTGGCAGCTGGTGGAAAAGCAGCTGTGGCCGGGCCAGGATATAAGAAGTGAAACATGGAAAACCAAAGGCTTAAGCTGTTTCATCAGCTCAGATAAACCCAGGGCAAAGGCTGCTTTCTAACATGGCCCTGCCATTATTTACAGTTGGAATCAATCGGATTCAGCATCTCAGTGTGAGCTGATCAAATCAACAAGGGTTATGATTGAGGTTAAGAGAGAGGCAATAGATCTAGCCATGATGAATGGAGAACAGAAAGCTATTCCTCCAGCACTATCTTCCAAATCATGTTATTGGAGTGCACCAATGCTAAAAGATAACTCAGATCATTATCAGCGTAATTTTTATTGCATACATATATATATATGTATATATATATATATATATATATATATATATATATATATGCTATCTATACAGGTGCACTGCATCAGGAACTGTAATGCATCAGTAACCATGGCAACCCGTCTTGTCGACTCCTGGCAGAGTTGGCTGGAGTAGAATGTGCCCCCGGAGCCTCACTTGGTCTCCAGCTGTAATCTCTCTTAACAGGTAATCAGGGGAATGTTAGCTAGAAAATTGCCCACTTCACCACAGCAGCAGAGCACAGGCACCGCCATTTAACTCCCCACTCCCCGCTGTTTCACCCCTTCATCCCGCCTTCACTCCTAAGACCACCGGGTACCAGGCCAGCTCCCACCTCAACAAAATGCCACCCGGGACGGTCGGCTTCCCGCAATACCGGGGCCCAGTGAAAAGTATGGACAATTTCAGGCGGTCAGCACAAATCATCCCGTGGCGGAATGCAGCGAGTGCCAATATAATCAATCCATGTGTCACCGGCGTTAAGAGCTGCCCCTTCATTAGGGACGAGTCCCTTTAATTGGAGTCGTTTGACTTGCAGGCGTCATTCTCGCCCTGACTGCTTTCACTTGATCACCCCAGTGGGAGGCTTCCGTAGCTCCAGGTGGAGTAGAATTACTCATTACCTGGCCAATTCCCCTCGGTGTGAAATCGGTCTGTTCTATCTGCTAACAAAATATTTGGTCGTAATTGCTCTGTGTTTTGTCCTGAGGGGAGAACCATGGCTTTGTGCCTTTCAAGTCTTTGCAGGATAGCAACATTTTTTTCTTTCTTATTTATAATGGTCTATTGTGAGTGGCGGTGTCTCTAAAATGTTCCAGAGAGTGCTTTGCTATGCTTGTATGTGTCTAGTGATTTGTGTCCGGGCGTGTGTGTGTGTGTGTACGTGACTGTCCATGTATGCAAGTTTGTGTGTTCGTCTGTGCCTGTTCTGTCTGTCGGGGGTGCGATAGTGTTGAAATGAAATTCAATCAGATGGTTAGAGAGATAGGATGCCCTCCAGTCAACTGCAGCCTTTGCTTGCCCCTTCATGTGTGATCCTGGTAATGGCAATCACACTCTGATCTCTGCGTTTCACTGGTCTGGGCTGGAATCAAACATCATAGACAAGAGCAGTATAGGTGAAATAACATCTAAATAACATCTCCCGAGATGAAAAGGATATTTTTCTTTACTGCTGGCCTTGCCACACAAATGCACCTCTGTATGGCTAAGATAGCAGATTTCAAAGTGGGCTAATCCCAGCTCAAAGGGATGCCTAAAGTTTGTGCAGAGTGTCTGCCCAGTTTCACACTGAAGTATAGGGGTTAATTAAGGCTGTAGCCCTGACTCTTTATTTCCCTCATCCACAGTTGGAACCCTTCAGGTTGGCTGGAGAAGATGCCCACAGATGGAGATGGAGAAAGGCGCCCACAGGGGGACCATATTGGGCTCATCTCGGGCTAATAAGGCGTTTTAATTGTGTGGATTTAATTCTAAGCAGAGATTTACAGCCTCCCAAGCCCTCATCACGCCCACTTGAAAACGAACCGGGATGGACCCCTCTCTCCCTTGATCTCGTGCACTCCGTATGCACTAATATCTCTTCCTGCGTGTTTTTCTTGCTAAAGAGGAAGGGACACATCATTAAAACGCAATGTGGAGAGAAAAAAAAAGGTGTCAGATCTTTGGCCCGACTGGGCTAATTATCGCCGCACAGGGTTGAACGGTAGCAACTTGTTGCCCAGGCAACCCTCACACATTTGGAAAACGTGTACATATCCCTGAACTCAAACAGTATAATGCTACCCTCCGAATAAGGGTTTTCACTGAGTGGCTGAAACACTCGGATGGGCATGCATTACCTCATGTGCACAGTCATCCACAGTTCACGCAGAGAAAGAAAAAATGCTCAAAGCACGGCTATATACACACAAACACATGCAGAACGCATCACCCACACACGGACACGTCCTACAAGTGTCGGCTCGTGTAATGCACTGACCGTTGTGTTGACTCCACGGCCTGATCACGACGGACAATACAGGTTCGTTTTAATTAGGACTGGATGTGCAGCAGAGAAAGCATCCAATGGCACTAACAGCACATTTACCATCCCCCCAGGGTCATCCTACCAAGAAGCAACCGGAAGCTGAAACCCTATCAAAGACACCAGAGCATATCCCTCTCTGTAAGTATGAGTCATTGTCGAGAGCAGCATGGATGAGTAGAGTAAGCTCTCCAATCCACATCTGTCACTCGGCTAGGAAGAGGTTTTTTATTATTTATTTTGGTCAATCTGTTCCCCCTGATGTGAGTGCAGGCTGCTATACATGAAGTAACATCTGCTGAGGTGTGTCATAGATGAGCTTCAGCATCTGGCTGTGTCTTTGCATTGTGTGTCAATCAACAACAACAACAACAACAAAAATAAAATAAACATTCCAAATGCTTGATTCAAGTGGGTAGAGGAAAACAAATAAACGGCTGTAGGTAAGCAATTAACATGTATCGGACCACTTAAAAAATTGCCAAACAAACACAAGGCAGCGTTGCCAGCTCAGAGGCTTGAAAAACAAACAAACGACACACAGATGCAAACGCACTTGAGGCTAGCAGTACCGTTGTCACTTTGGTCCCATATGCTGTCCATCAGTGAGACAGTGGCGACTGTGGGTGACTGGTCTCTCCACTGACTGTGCCTACAGGGGCTACGGAATGCCCAAGCTGTCATCCAGCATCTGCTGGAATCACCCACCAGCCAACTGCTGTTGAGTGACTGGCTGGCTGGAAAGCAACGGTCTGAAAGTGTGTCACACACACGCCACACGCTCACAACTCATCATCTAGTTTGCCCGAAGAGTAAGGTTTTTCTCTACGACACCAGGCATATCATGTTGGATTCCAAGCATAGTTACTCATAGACTCCTTCACATTCACACGCACATGCACACACACATACACATGCATGCACACTCACACACACACACACACACACACACACACACACACACACACACACTCACACACACACACACACTCGCACACACACACGCACTCAAGCACGTTCGCACGCGCAAACACACACACACACACACAGTGAGAGACAAACACACACACACAATTACACACGTAGGCAAGCGCGAAACGCACAAAACCCCCAGACTATTCACTAGACAACACAGCAGTCCACAAACACCTTCGCTTCCATGTTTTGTCCTTTAACTGTCTATTTTTTCCCTTCCCTGTTGTATTCTTAATCTTCTCTTCGCCTATTCATTCGCTGGCTGCCATGGCAACGGCGGCGGCGGCACCCATCCGGGTAGAGTGCAGCTAAGAGATAAGAGGCCTCCGACCTGGGGAGACCAGAGCACCGGAGGTCAGACGGAAGAGGACAAAGTAAGTCACCGAGACATGGAACTAAAGCCCCACGCCACCAACCCTTTCTCCCTATATACTCTGCCTCCTTGCCTCCTGTGCTGGCTGCCTGGCTTAACGATCCCCGGGGAGAGAGAGGGTGGAAAGGCCGATTCACTCCCCTGGAGGAAAACCACAAGCTAGACCTCCATGTTCATGTGGTCTTTTTACCCTTGAGTTATTATGTATGTAATGACCGGAGCGATGTTTTCTCTTTCATTATTACTGATTGTGTAGGTGGAATTCTTTGCACAGAAGAGTAAGGCGAGCCGGAAAAAAAAAAGCTCGCTGTTGTGTGACCATTTTTATTTTGCTATTCTCAAGCCTAATGGTCTATATCCATAAACAACAAAACCCAGCAGCTAGTCATTTAACGACACAGCATCCACCCACCACTCTCACACATAATAAAAAAAAGTGTAGCCTTTAAAACTTTTTTGCTTCTTACCTGCTTGTTGTTATATTTTGGCTGGTTGGCCTTGTAGCTATAATCCGAGTACTGGTCAGAGCCGGTGGAGTTGTCATCCCCTCCGGTTCCGACAAAGGTATTAGCTGCAGGGAGGTCCTGCACCGCCTGGTGTTTCTGGGAGGCTGAGGGAGACTGGGCCTGGAGTTGAATGGAAGGCAGGGGGGAATTGGAGCGGTAGTGTCTGCCCAAGTCAGGGCTCCCTGGCGGGTAGGTCAGGGGCAGGTGGATCCTAGGGCTGTCGTTGACCCCGTCTATAAACTTGAGGGTTTTCTGAAGGCTTACCTCCTCATCCTCACCCAGGGGCTTCGGAGACTTTTGGGGCCTCCCCTTACGGCCTCGCTTGCCTTTGCCATTCTTGGGTCCTTGCTTTGGTGCGTAAAGGTCCTTGGACTCCTTTTTGCCGGCCTGGTAGCCGCTTTTGGCTTCCTTTTGGACACGGTGTCGAATGAACACTACCACCAGGATGACCATGACGACGCCCGCCACGCCAGCGAGGCTGCCGTAGAGGATGTTGCTGCGCTGGGCCGCCAGACCGCTTTCGGGGTCCCCGGCGATGTCCGTGTCCAGAGGGGTGTAGAGGCTGTGCCCCACCAGGGCCTCAACCAGGCTCACATTGCCGATGGTCTCGTTGACGTAGATGTGCACCAGGGCAGTGGCATGGCGAGCCGGCTTTCCCCGGTCACTCACCCGCACCACCAGACGATGAAGCCCCCCGTGTTTCCGTGTCAACTCCTTGGCCAGCGTGATCTCCCCCTCGGACGAGATGTGGAAGAGCTGGTAAGGGTTGCCCCCGGCGATGCTGAACACCAACTCGGCGTTGGGCCCAGTGTCCAGGTCTTCAGCCTCGACCAGCTCGACGCGACTGTCGGGGGCGGCCAGAGGAGACAGCCTCCGGAAAGAGGAGTTGGAGGGTTTGGTGACCACGGGGTCATTGTCGTTCTCATCCAGGACGTTGATGGTAACTCCCACATACGAAGACCTGGACGGTTCTCCTCCGTCCACTGCCTTAAGGCGGAACGTGTAGCTACTTTCTTTCTCCCTGTCAAAGGACAGACTGGAGAGAATTGTACCTGTGCCATTTTGAACCACAAACTTCCCCCCATCAAGCTCGACAGAGAGGTGAACCTGCGCATTCACCCCTTTGTCTGCGTCCAAGACCGTCACCATGCCCACGGGACTCAGCGGCGGCATGTTCTCCAAGACGGAAAAGCTGTAGCCGCTCAGCATGAACTTGGGGTCATTGTCATTGCGATCGAGAACCTTTATTACAACGGTTGCCGTGCCCTTGTGACTGGGAGAACCCTTGTCAGCTGCCATGACCCGGAACTCGTAGCGTTCTTTGTGCTCTCTATCCAGGGGACTCCGTGCTCTCACCTCCCCGGAGTTGGGGTCGATTTCAAAGAGGCCTTTGGTGGACGAATCCGCCACAATGCTGTAAAGCAGCTCGGCGTTGGTGCCGCTATCGGCATCCGAGGCGATCACATCCAGCACCTTTTCACCCGGCTGGTTTTCCTCTGTGAAGTCTACCTCAAACAGGGTTGGTGAGAAGATTGGCGAGTTGTCGTTTATGTCGGTCACCTGCACCTTTAAAGAATTGGTGCTAGACAGCGCCGGATTGCCGGAGTCAACGGCCACGATCTCAACTCTGTAATCTTTCACTCTCTCGAAATCCAGGGGCGTGGTGGTCTGAAGGAAGTACTTCCTCTTGTTGTCACTGGAGGAGTCGCTGGCGGGCTTCAGTTGAAAGGGCACGTCCCCAGCCACAACACAGGTGACCACGGAGTTCTCGCCCTCGTCCCTGTCTGACACTTGCACCAAAGCGACGGCAGTCCCCACGGGCATGTCCTCCGAGATGTTGGCCACGCCTTCACTGTGAGTTACAAGGCCAATCCCACGGATTTCCACAGCGGGGGCATTGTCATTTTGGTCTGTCACTTCAATGGTCACAAATGTCTTGGAGCTTTTGGGCTGAGGACCTTTATCTTTTGCTATTACGTAGAATGAGAGGCTGTCAATTTCCTCTCGGTCCAGCGAGCCTTTGACATATATGACGCCTGTGGAGCGGTCAATTCGGAGAAGCCTGGGTACCGGCTCCAAAGCCTGGTGGAGCGTGTACTCAATCTCTCCATTAGAGCCCATGTCTGAATCATTGGCTTTGACCTGCAATCATAAAGAATGGACAGCGTTTAGTGCTTCTACCATTCTGTGTTCTGTAGAATGCAGATAGATTTGTTTGTCATTTAGTTGTTTTTTATTTCATTGTGGAAACCTTTAATTTCTATTGACGTAAGATCAATTAGGATAAATATGTAAGTAGATAAATTATTTTAAATGTATTCAAAAAAACTATTTCTTAAATTAACACAGCGTATATACTGTAACTTTTAAGTGTCAGTTGATGATAAAGTACTGGAAGAAGAAGAAGAAGAAGAAGACATGTATTTCCTTCTGATATGTTATTACACCAATGTGCCACACAATTACTTATAGGATGTTGTTTCAATGGCAGTTGCTGTTTTATTACAGTACACAAATAAGAGCTAATTAATTCACAGCAATCTATTTGATGGATTAGTGTAAAGAGCTTTAGTCTAGGCCTTTCATGAGAGTTCCATATCTAAAGGAGATCTTAAATGTTTAAATTAGAACAAATCTCTTCCAATTGGAAAACAATCTCTTCCAAATTGAAAACAAATTCTAAAATTGGCTTCATTGATAAGAAGCAAGGTTTTATTAAATTTGGTACCGCAAACACAATTCAGTATGTAACTGATGTGCACTCAATAATTGGCTTAGCCTTGCTATGTTTGGCAGCTGTTCAATGTGACATACAGTGTTACCAAGCAATGAGAGTCACAACATGATTTGATCATGGTTCAAGTCCCTAATGGCAATATTGTCAGTCGGCCTGAAAGACACAGCGCAAACAAACTGCAAACACAAAGCACACTGGTAAACAGCTACTTCAGCAGTGATTTGTTTGGGGTAACGGTATGGGTTTCCTACCTGTAGCACAGAGTGGCCCACGGGACTGTTCTCTGACACTTTAGCCTCGTAGACAGACTTCTCAAACTTAGGAGCGTTGTCGTTGGCGTCGGCCACCACAACCCTTAGCAAGGCACTGCTGTAGCGTTGGGGGTTCCCCCCATCCACTGCTTTGATGGTCAGGTCATAGGAGTCCTTCAGCTCACGGTCCAGACTACCCAGCACTATTAGCTGAGGGAGTTTCTCCCCTCGGTCCTCGGCCACCTGCAGGCCGAACAGTGTGGCCGCGTCGGGCCCGGCGGTCAAAGCGTAGTCAGCCACTCCGTTTCTCTCCGAGTCCCTGTCAGTTGCCAGGGGGATGGAGAAGAGCGCGCCCATGTGAGTGTTCTCGGGAACGGAGATGGTGAGCACCGCCGAGGGAAACTGTGGCGTGTTGTCGTTGATGTCCTGGACCTCGATGCGCCCTTCGATGAGCCGCGGGCTCTGGTTCTGGATGAGGTCCGTGACGGACACCTCGAACTCCAGGAAACAAGGTTTGCCCCTGACCAGGCTCCGGCAGTCCCTGAGGGTCTCCCTGTCGATGGGGATCTCTGTGGTGAAGATGTCTCCTGTCTTGCCGTCCACACGGAGGTATGGGGTCCCTACCTCCAGCTTGTAGAGGTGCCCCGAGTCAGGCAGGCCCTGGTCTGCTGCCAGGCTGCCAATCAGGGTGCTGGGGGGCTGCTCCTCCTGGACTCGGTAGAGGATGCCACCGTTCACGAGCCCCAAGTGCATCACTAAAAGCCACAACAGTACTGTGCCCAAGTGCAGTTCCATTAGGTCATCAAATGGTTTGCCTGAAAGAAAAGAAGAAACATTTACTTGTAAAATTTGTTCCATACAAAACCCGAAAGAGAGGATATATTAATAATCTAGTTGCTGGGAAAAGTCTGGAAATTGAATACATGTCTGTCCTGCAGTTTGTATTTTTAAATTGATTTATAACCCATTTCTGGCTTATTTGTCACTTGACAAATTTGACTATAAAGACTTTTGCTTTTGAATAATATGTGTGTAAATATGCAGTGGATCTACAAAAAAGAACAAACACATTGGAATGAAACATAGACATAAGAAAAATAATAAATTCTAGTGCAGTAATAATAAAGCATAATGTTTTGTTTTTTTTACAACATTCATTAAATAGACTCCTATATCCAAATGATATCACAGCCCCAGTAGCAGCTTCAAACTATTTTCTATTCATTGACAGAGATAATAATATTGAGAATATTAATAAAAAAGATAGCAGCACCTCTCTGAGCCTTAATGAATGTCTCTTTTGAAACCATCTCTAGACATAGATCACATTGAAGACAAATGTGAAGACCAGTCTGCACTGTGCCAGATAGAATAAAGTAATAAAGATCTAATACCAAATCTCATACGACTGGACACGTCCTCACAAACACAATATTGCGTTATGCTTTGAGACATTGAGAAAAGAACCTTGCATAGTTTTATCAATCAAAGGTGTGTATCTAGAATAAAAGGAATGTGAGCATTTGGCCATGTGCAATGAGTACAAGTACATTGAAATTCCTCCTCCCCAATTGACAGACGAAGTCCAGCTATTTTTGCCAGTGCATTGGTCAGGGCATATTTAGGAGAATCAACCTAAACATGTCTTTGAGGGTGGGAGGAAACCGCAGCACTCAGCAGAAACCCACACAAAGATGGAAAGGACAGGCCCAACATTTGTTTCTATCATTGTGATCAGAGATACCAGAGTATGTCTCTAACATCTCTGAAAACTCCAGCAAGCAGTGTCTCTCTCCCAGGGGCAATAGAGCGTACTCTCTCCATGTGGAACGTGTAGCATCTGGAAGGCTTTCGCCTCTTATCATTACATATACATAGCAGCTTTACTTTGGCACTGATGAGATCGCCATTCTCCGCTTGACTGTTCCCCGGCTCATTTATACACTGTTACGTTGATGTTTGATTCCTCACATTATTTTCCTACCCATTAAGGACGTGCCACTAATTTGGATCTTCTCCGATCCAAATTGCTCAGGCCGGACCGAAGTCGGATTTTTTTCAACCCATAAACTGTTTGGTTTTAATTATGAATAATGTCAGTGTTTTCAACTTGAAGGAGGCAACTATGGACTGTCAAGCTAACTTCGTTGTGTCATTTGTTTCTTGTATGTCTCCAGGGGTTAGCCAGCCTGTGTGTGTGGCACAGGGATTGTTTTACTAAAGCAAGCGTGCATTTGGAGTGGGATTTGGGGCCTAAATCTTTACTTTTCTGCACCCATTTACAATGTCTATGACACAATGTGTCATATCAAATGTGAGTAAGAATAAGAAGCCAAACACAAGCATTAACAGAAATCCAGTTAGATCTACTATTCCTCTGTATGTGCTCGGATCGGTATTGCATTGATGTACTAATTGCTTAGTTATTGATGTGTCCCCCTTTTACATTTGCAGGGCAGGCTCCAATACATGGGGCTTGAATGATAGCGTGCAAGGGAAAAGCGTGATCAGAGAGCAGCGTTTTCATGCCCTCAAGCCCTGTTTTCAAGCCCACAAGCCCATTTTTTTTTAACACAGACAAAACAATATAGGACTTTGTTGTCACAACTAATTAAGGATGTGTAAAGAGAGCAATACAAGCATATTGTTCTGTTCTCATCAATTTAGTTTTTATCATTATTTTTAAGCACCTTCAAATGACATTGTTTGTTTGTTGAAGAATGGTAATTACTGGTTCTTCTGCAATACACTCACTAATGAGGGCTTATTAACTGTTGAACAAAAGCATAAAGTCCTAAGCTATTTGTGAATTCACAAATAAATGAGTCCGACTATAATCCGAAATAATTGCAATGTCGTCATATCGACTATTTTTATATAAATTAGTTACTAATTTAAACTATAAATCATTCTGCACCTACCATTTATCACTTGAAACAATTGCTTAGGTGTTAGCCGACTCTCCCAGGTGTGCACAGCAGGAAAAAAATGCTATCCAGTGGCAAACTTAATATTAAAACTCAAGAAAAAAATAAACCTCTGTTTATAGATAAACAAGTCTGTCAAAAACCGGCAAGAAACCCACCCAGTTTGACCCACGTAGTAGACCTCCTCAACGAAACCGGAATGAGCAGATGATAAGCACCGCCCACTCAATTGGCAAGTTACACATAAAGTAAACTCATAAGGAATTTGCATTAGGCAGACCAATCGATCCCAGAGGTTCCAACAGTACTTAAGTATCTTCTTAATAAAGCACCCAACACACTGTCCTTGAGATAAGAGACTCTCTAAATGCTCATTAGATGTGATCAGGAGATGAATTATGACAGCATCCATTTTTAAGTGGCCTCTCCTAACCAGGTAGTGATTTCTCTCCCTTCACACACACACACACACGCATGCGCACACACGCGCACACACCACACACACACACACACACACACACACACACACACACACACACACACACACACACACACACACACACACACACACACACACACACACACACACACA
>JAVQIZ010157714.1:0-13303 GCA_036023535.2 Galaxias brevipinnis | reverse complement strand
AATAATAATAATTTCTGCACTGGATGCATGTGGGATTATGTGTGCACTGTTGCTGCACAATGGTTTCTTAACATGTCAAAAGCTCTAGTGCCTACCACAGTGGGCCTCATCAGTGCCATCCAAACAGTCTCTTTCTCCATCACACAAAAAGGTGTCAGGCAAACAGGTCTTCCTGTTGTCACATTGATGAGCACAGTTCTCTACGGTCTCTCTGCAGTTCAGCTCGTCAGAGCGGTCCTGACACTGCACTTGTCCATCACACAGCTCCTTTTTGGAAATGCACTTCTTCCCATGGGCACACTTGAACTGGTCTGTTAGTTTGGGTATTACAATTTAATTGTTGAAAACAGTTCTACTTGTTAACATTCCTTGCATGTAATATACAATAACTCATTTAATGACAATAACTCAAATCCGATAAATTCCCAGTTATAAAAGAGTGCAACCTGCCCACAAATTCAAATTGAAAGTATATATTCACAAAACATCACTTGTTAAGAGTACCTGCATTACAAGTCACCGCGCAGTCCTCTTCATCTGAGCCATCTCTGCAGTCAGTCTCACCATCACACACATGGTTGTAGAGAACACACTCGGTTCCATCATGGCATGCTCTAGAGCCCAGGACGCACTTTATGGGTACATCGCCAGCTGACACCACTGTTTTACACAAGGGAACAAAATTAGCTGCCTTGTCCTACGGTGAGGATGGCCACATGGTCTGACCTGATTCTCTTATCAATTCTCAATGAATAGATACAAAATATTCCAGAGTAGAGTTGAAACAGCGACCTGTTAATGGCTCACCTAGTACAAACCATTGCAAATGTAATGTTACAATACACACAAGTAGGCACATAACCTCGACAAACGATAACTAACTGAACAAAAAATGCCTGGTTCGATGGTAAAGCTGTTGCATTTTATGGTTACCAGCTGAAATAAATACTGTTTAATTGAACTGAGGGAGGAGCTTTGAGGTGGATAATCTTATATCTTAAATCTTATAAGACGTAAATAGTTATATAGACTTATATAATGTTATATAGAAAGTTTGTATCCAGGTATATATATATATATGGAATATATATATAGATATGGAAGATCTATGTGTTGGCTAAATTGTATATTGTGTTTATACTTTGGGCCAACTGGATAACTTTAATTGTAATAGGGTATATATTATCAAAATTATACATGTACTTTTTGTACAGATTTGACGAGGAGATATGTTTTATTTATGCATTTTTCTACGACCGTGACATATCTTACTCTCAAATAATTACAATGATTGCCATGAAAATCTACCAATCCAGCACAGCTAAAACGCAAATTACAAGATTTTTTCTCCAATCAAATTCAAAGAGGTAGGATGATGCCTGTTTGAGAGTGCATTTTCTCCAATCTACGCGAGCTAGCGAGGTTAGCTATCTGGCTAGCAACAGAAACAACTTAGAAAAGCAGCTAGTAGCTAACCAACGGTATAATTGTAAAAGTATTTCAGTACAATTTTGGACTTTGTTTTGCGAAAAAAGTGCATTGGCAAACTAACCAGGGTAACTATTATATTGCTTATTATTGATTCACTGCACTTTTGGATGTGTGTTGTTGTTTTGTCAGCGCTAGTTGGTTAGCTCAGTTTTTTTAGTTCGAGGATGATGCTGGCTAGTAGCGTGGACTAGAGTTGAATGTGTCTCTGTGCAGAACAGAATGCTAACGATAGCTATCCCCTCCCCTCCCCCAGTCAGCTAACTAAGATATCATCACTAGTACTTCACTAGCTATACGTTCTTTAAATCCAAAAGCATATATTATGGCGAATTGCACTACTTTTTGTATCACGTATTGCATTTTTTGGGACAATTCATGTGGTTATGCTAGCTAGCTAGCTGGTGGTGCGCAAATAGTCATTCGTGGATAACAACAAAGGTTTTTGATAACACCGCACTAGCCAGCTAGCAAACGTTAGCCAGTGAGTTATCTTTTCGACTTAAATCCAAAAGCAGATCATATGCATTTGTTCGGCTGTACTGTAGAATAAGTCCCTGTGTATATTTAGTCTATTGGCTATTGAACATTTAGCTATCTTCGTTGGTTATATTTTCTATGGACGTTAGCTTTGTTTGTAAAGGCTTCGTGTTTTGGGAAAGGCCAAGCTTCTTTGGTTAATTTCGATAGCGCGTAGCATCTAACGACAAGAGTCTGTCCATGAACACTTAAAATTCAAACTCATTCATTGATTAACTCTAGGAATCTAAAGGCTGAGCCGCTAAAGACAAGCTACCTAAAGAGTACAGCTGGTGAACGTCATTTGTGTGAGCATGTGACCATTTTTAACGTCAAATAGCAAGCAATGTAAGAATTTTTCATTAAGTTGTACAGCATAACCGTTAGAGTTAACTTACTGTACTAAACTAATTTGTAACGTTTTCTAGTGTTGTGTATATAACTATTTGGTTTCAAGTTCTAACAGCTTTTCCGAGACTTCTAATGCTGTTGTGGGATTTAGCCTAACCTAACTTTAAGATGTGAAAGAAGATTAGGTCAGATAAGGTAACTGTGAACTCATAACTGATTGTAAGTTTGACTTTGTTTTTCTTTACATCCCAAGGTACGGTTCTGCCTGCTCTGGGCTGAGCACCTTTGTTAAATAAAGGGGCCACACCAGAGCAAGGGCTCAACTACATCTCAAGTTACCCTTTGCCTCTCTGTGTGTGTGTTGAATTCTTTCGCGGCTGTGTACTATTCCCAAGATGTCTTCCATCTTGCCGTTCACCCCTCCGGTTGTGAAGCGGCTGCTGGGCTGGAAGAAGTCAGCCAATGGGCCGGGTGGTGCATGCGTTGGGGAGCAGAACGGCCAGGAGGAAAAGTGGTGTGAGAAGGCTGTCAAGAGCCTGGTGAAGAAGCTAAAGAAGACAGGCCAGTTGGATGAGCTTGAGAAGGCCATCACAACACAGAACTGCAACACAAAGTGTGTCACCATCCCCAGGTATATCACACATCTTAATGTAGACGACACCCGATTCAAAGTTGGCAACATACCATTGTTATGGTTGATTAGCACTTACATTCTGAAACACCTCACTCTTGTTAGTTGGGCATTTGTTTTGCATCTGTTTACTTCTGTGAGTGCCCCATCCATGATTGCTAGCTGATTACCCTTGTACCTTAAATTCATTGCCATACTGACCTCTAGAGATTTAATACCTAGTTTTATGAACAGCCGCTTTCCTGCCCTACTGACTTGACAGTGTTTTTTCAGGGAAAGGTTTGTTTTTAAGTTCAATCACCCATTTGTAATTTGTTAGTCCCAAGGGGTAGGGTAATCCAAAAAGTAAGGGATGACACTCTTTTTATCAGCTAGCTGTTGGCCTTGGAGGTCTAGACTTATGTTCTCTGCTCTTTTCTCACTGATGAGCTGCTAAGTACCACGTCATGTTTGGATGTCTAGAGATAGGTGTTTGGTTGTCATCATCACAGACACCTACTAGTTGCATAGTCTGTACTGTGCATTTGTGTAGATATGAGAACAAAACCCATGAATGAAATATAACTGCTTTGGCTACTTGCTAAGAAATCAAACTATGTTTTATAGTGAAATAACTCTGCAGCTTCATGAGAAGGGTGTCAGGCTAAAGGGATTTTTTTAAACACACTGTATGATGACCGTTTAGTTCTGGTACCACTTGAGTGACTTGACTTTAAGAGGATGATAGTAGGTCTGTACCTCTATAGCCTGTTATTGGCCTGTTCTTCAGTAGGAACTGCCCTGTCATATTTTCACATTCCATGTCAGTTTGAGTTACTTTTAATAATATTTGTCTGGTTTCCATCAAGAAAATATTTGAGGGTGTTTTAAATAGAATTATCCTGCCCCCCAACCCCACACAAGGCCTGACTGTAGTCAGTTTTTTTTATGTCCATTGTAGGTATTCTGTGTTTATTTGAATGTCTCTCAGTATGTTTGGTGCCTCTGACGCACTCGCTTCTGTTGTGGAAATGTTTTTCATATTTGATTCAATGACACAATTGTTTAAGAATTGTCTTTGTCTTGCAGTTTCAAGTTTCAGTTTGTTTATAAGTGAATTCCATATTTTTTTTATTACATCAAAAGGCTGTTCTTATTTGAGGTGTCTGTCTTTCTGTTATCAACAAGGAAAACAGGTCTTGTGTCTTGACTTGAAACTACTCCCAATAATAGTGGCCTTTTAATGTTGGCATTCCTCACATGGAACTTTCTGAATGATCCACATCCTGTTTATCATTTTCACTTTTGTTTTGTTGATTTTTCTGTGCGCAGCAATTGTTCTGAAATATGGGGACTGAGTACACCAAATACGATAGAACAGTGGGATACCTCAGGCCTATACAGCTACCCTGACCAAACCAGGTGAATATCTATCTATCTATCTATCTATCTATCTATCTATCTATCTATCTATCTATCTATCTATCTGTCTATAACTATTTGATTGTGTCACATACAATATGTGTACCTGTCATATTCAGGGAGAATGAGAGTTATTTATTCATGAGTTATTTATCGCCCCACCCCCTTTTCCCAACCTTGTCAGTTGCATCCTCATATCTATCTTTCTCCTTCTACCTACCTTGTACCCTCTCCTCTGCATCTTGTTTGCTGTCGAATTAGATCCCTGGACGGGAGGCTGCAGGTCTCCCACAGGAAGGGGCTTCCTCATGTAATTTACTGCCGCCTGTGGCGATGGCCGGACCTGCATAGCCATCACGAGCTGCGTGCTATTGAGGCATGCGAGTATGCCTTTCACCTCAAGAAGGATGAGGTCTGCATCAACCCTTACCACTACCAGAGGGTGGAGACCCCAGGTACGGCACCGCTCCTCATTCACCAGGAAAATCGCTTATAGAAAGCTTGTTCACTCCGATGTTCACTCTTAATTGTCGTCGATAGTCTGCATTAAGGTGGGTTTTCTTTGTCTATTTTCCAGTTCTGCCTCCGGTGCTTGTGCCAAGACACACTGAAATCCTGACAGAACTTCCCCCGCTGGATGACTATACCCATTCCATACCTGAAAACACAAACTTTCCAGCGGGCATTGAACCACCAAACAATTACATACCAGGTCTGCCCACAGAGTATAATAATAATTATAAGTAATAATATTGTCACATGTACTAGTGTTAGGACCTAAACCATATACTTGGTCAATGCTCCTGGCTCACCAGCTGGTTTCTCCTATTTTTTACCTCAGAAACGCCACCACCAGGCTACATCAGTGAGGATGGTGAGGCCAGCGATCCACAGATGAATCAAAGTATGGATACAGGTATTCTAGACAAGTCAGATCCATGTTCATTTAGTCCCACATGAATCGGGACGATTTCCTCTCAAAGGCTTGGTATCTCCTTCCGAATGATGTGTTGATTTCCTTTTTTCTCCTCTCTCTCTCTGGTCAGGTTCCCCTGCTGAGCTGTCTCCCAACACCCTGTCTCCTGTTAATCATAGCATGGGTAAGGCCAAAACATACGGCCTCTAAAAAGATCTGCTGTCCCACCAACAGCTCTTACACAGCCATATATCCTAATAGTATACTGCAATACTTGATGTAATGATTTCAAGCTATTTAGTCTCAGCGTTTTGCCCAATTCCCTTTGCAGACCTACAGCCGGTTACCTACTCTGAACCGGCCTTCTGGTGCTCCATAGCCTACTACGAGCTGAACCAGCGAGTTGGCGAAACCTTTCACGCCTCGCAGCCCTCGCTCACCGTGGACGGCTTCACGGACCCTTCCAACTCTGAACGCTTCTGCCTGGGGCTGCTGTCCAATGTCAACCGCAACGCCACTGTGGAGATGACCCGGAGGCACATAGGTAGATACATGCCCATTAACAATAGTCAGTGAATCACATGGTGGTGTTCCAATGGCTCTTATGTACGCTCTTTTGCCTGCTGACACATGAATATTACTAGAGATGCACCGATCGATCGGCCACCAACAGAACTGGACGATTTTCAACCTGATCGGCCATGATTGGTGACTGGCCGATCGGTCTCGTATATCCAATTCCTTGTCACCGCACGATGGTTCGCGTCCCGTGCACACAGCCATTCACACGCAACATGCTGTCGGTGTGGACACTTTTCACCATGAGTGAAGACACAAAGCTCGCAATTTGTTAAACAAGTAAGCCAAAATACGCCGTGGAGAAACAACCTCAAAAATATTCGGATGACATTGACCTACTGGATCAATAAAGATAGTATTCTCTGCCAGACCTTTCGTTATCTTTTCAGTTTTTGTAATCTCTTGTCATCGCAAATGTACTAATATAACTGAATTCACCCAAAACAGGGCATTTCCGTCTATAAACCCTTAATTCTATTTGTATTTATTTTTTTACATTTTAAAGATCACATTATTTTATATCGTTTCAAATAAGTCTTAATGTGAAAATGCAGTTGTATGGGCGGCATATTTGTTTGTGAGTCCGTGCACAAAAGTTGGCTATAGTTTCTAAAATTATTAGGGGTAAAGACCTGTCGGACTCAACACTAACAAATGGACACTGTCTTGTTTTCCGATGCCAAATTTTCCAAATTGGAAACCCTGCACTTGTTCCACTTGCCCGAGCCTACCTCTCTGCACCATCTAGAAGCGTTGACAGCAGTGAGCGCTTGTTTAGCTTGGCTGGACATGTGGTAGATGAGAGGAAAAACCGACTGGTGACAAGGTCGAGAATTGTTTGTGAAGAAAACTTGCCATTAACGTTCAAGTAATTGCATTAGGACTATGCACATGTACGTCAGACTTCTGAGAAATCGGAATCGGCTAAAGTAATTGCAATCGGTGCATCTCTAAGTATTACAATACATTTTGATCCAATGTAATGGTTTTGGACCAAATTAATTATTGGTTTTCTGCAGTGCATTTAAGCCATTGAAACCTGTTGAGTGTGTGTGTGTTGTGAGTGTCAACTACATGTGCTGCCATTGTGCATATAGGCTAAGTTTGTTAAAGTGTTCCAATGGGTTCACAGGGAGAGGAGTTCGTCTGTACTATATTGGCGGAGAGGTCTTTGCTGAGTGTCTGAGCGACAGTGCCATCTTTGTCCAGAGTCCTAACTGCAATCAGCGGTACGGGTGGCACCCGGCAACTGTGTGCAAAATTCCTCCAGGTATATTTGTTGTCATTAGTTCCATGTAATTCAGTGAGACAAGGATTTTGTTATATTAATCCTATATTTTCTTTGTGGCATGCTAGGTCAACAGAGATAGGTGAGGAAAAAAATCTGTTTTAAAATAATATTGTGCCACCATGTAGATGGCCATATTTGGATCAAAATGTCCAAATCAAAAGGACCGTCGAGTCAAACCATTGTGGTTCACTTGACCGATTGGATCCATTTAGAATCTCAAATGGCTGCTCCTACGTGGGTTTATTCCCTGTTTCGTTGTACAGCTCTATGAAAAGAAATTAACTGCAACCTTTTTCTTCTTCAACATGGATCCACACTAACTGTTTCAGGTTATTGCCCTTTGTTGTTTACACTCCAGGTTGTAACCTGAAGATCTTCAACAACCAGGAGTTTGCTGCCCTGCTGGCGCAGTCAGTCAACCAGGGCTTTGAGGCCGTCTACCAGCTCACCAGGATGTGCACCATCCGCATGAGCTTTGTTAAAGGATGGGGTGCTGAGTACAGGTACATCATAGTGGGAAAAGATGCAAGGAGTAAGATGACTGACAATTTGATACAAATGCGGGGTAATGACAATCATATGTAAATATTGTTTGGTTTAGGGCTGACCTAAATGCTTCGATTGTTGCCATGGAAATTGATTTCCAAGTCAGAATTCGAAGGATGCTTTTTTAATTCCAAAAATAGTAGGCCTAATACAACATTATTCATTATGCATCAGCATTAATTATTAGTCATTATTATTTGACAAGAACATTTAACCTTAGCTTAGTGTTGTGCCTCTGCTCTCATGTTATCAGCACTGAAACTGCGAGTTTGACCATGTGACTAGGCTAGCAAAGATGTTGGAATAGGCTACAGTCTTGCTTGTATTTTTTCATTGTGTACAGGCCTATGAGCAAGTTAGTTTTTATTTGGTTATTTAATAGGCCTATATTTAATTTGATTATTGCCAGGGCTGCCAACTTTTCCGAAAACCTCTGCGTGATCATGAGACTAGTACAGTATTGTACTGTTGCTTGTGTCAGACATTAGTTCGTCTTTGTACTTGAAGAAATTGTACTATTTACAGCCTTTTCCCCAGTTTCATAACTTCTAATTCTTACATCATCCAATACCAAATTAACCTTGGAATACAACTTTCTCAAATGTTCCTATTGGATCGCTTCTTTGGTCTGACTGCAGTCATCTATGGCTTGCTGTTTTGAAGAAGTAGTTAAAGTAAAAAAAAATAGAGCGCTTGCAGGCGTTGCGCCAAGCGGCATTTTAGTGTTTTTCAATGGTCTGCAATAGCAGTTTACGCTTCCCAAAAGCAAATGTTTGATTGCATGAGAAACATGAGGCATGAGAGAGCTCTTTTCAGTAAAGGTTTGAGGAATAACCTGTGTTGCCATCATTTGTTTACTGAAGCCAGGTCTTTTATAAAATATGTAGCCCCACCCCCTGTCGAAGCTTCGCTGTTTATTTCTATCGAAGCTTCGAAGCCCAAAAACTGGTATTCGGGACTGCCCTAGTTCAGTTTACCCACAGCTTACAAGGTTAGGTAAGATCTTTTGTGCATAATAGAGGTGGCTAAAGCTTGGTAGTGGTAGGAACGGACCCTTAGTCCCATCACTTCTTCCCTACGCCACTTAAATTGTTCAGCAATAGAACTGAATTGCTATCAACATAATCTATTTTTCCCCCCTTTTTGTCCCAGACGGCAGACGGTCACAAGCACCCCCTGCTGGATTGAGCTGCATTTGAATGGACCCCTGCAGTGGCTGGACAAGGTTCTGACCCAGATGGGCTCACCGTCTGTACGCTGCTCCAGTATGTCCTAAGGCTAGAGAACCACCCAAAATGTCATACAAAGATCATGAAATTCTAACTTGTGTCTTGAATCTAATCATCAAAAAAAGGAAACCCTGCAGAATTTATTTCCGTAACATACTTCATAGTATTTGTGGCTCAGCTCCACATCCCTGTTTTTAATCGTACTCTTACACACACATACTCATATGTACAGTGAGACAGACTTATCAGTATAGAATTTGGCACTTTGTTACCTATCCTGTCATGCACCTTGTTAAATTGCTTACCCCCAAATCGTTATAAGATCTATTTGTGGTACAAACAAAAATGTATATTGGTTATTAATCTAGGAAGCAGGGAGAAATACCAAAAATATCTGTGAATAGTTTCTCAGTATTTTAAAAAGGCTTGCGTAAGTAACGCAAACTTGAATGCTAAAATTATTTTGGTTTGACCCATCCATTTATTGTTTTGAACTGGAGATAAATTATCTCTGGATCTTCAATCTTACTTTTTTTGTCAGGGAGTTGACTTTGTTATGAACTTATGGCTGTTGTGGCCTTTCCCCTCCTAGTGCAACAATGTATTTTAATGTTTTTATTTGATTGCTTAATTGACTTTGCCCTTTGTCAGAATATTACGTTTTTCAATTCTAGGCGTGTGTCGTTTTAAGACATACCTCGTAATGGACAAATAGGAATGTTAGCAGAAAACTAAACCAACAGCAAACTCAACTCTGCTGTAGTTAACTTTGTTGTCATTAAATGGCCACCTTTTTGTTTAACTTTAGTTTCATAATCCCCCCAGTAGAACAAACTGGTATGTAAGCTGTAGGGTGGGTTTGGACGGGGTGCGCTGGGCAGGGACCAGAGAATATCAGTTTTTAGCAAAGCCGATTGGACATGTTATGTCAGTCCTGCTCTTTCTCCTAACGCAGAATTAAAATAATTCTCATACGGAGAAATTTTACATATTAGTGAAATACTATACTATATTGTTTTTAGCCTATATCCCCTTTCTTTTGCTACTTTTTTGTATTCTTATGTATTTTTATATATAAATGTACTTACAATTTACTGTCACTTTTTATTCAAATAATATTTTTAAGACCACAGCTGTTTTAAAAATGAAATGGGGAACATGGATCCCTCCTCAGTTTTATTCTAAAGTTTTAGCTTGAATCCAATTCCAAATTAACCCCTTGTCTCAGTAAGAAAGAAAATCACTGCCCCACATAATGTAGTCCATTTTCCCCACCTATATCTAGTGCATTGTAATGTGCACATAAACTTATTAATTTGCCTGTAAACCTGTAAAGGTATGCTTTCATGCAATGACAATATGATTCCAGAGGCATAATGTAAGAACTCGGTTTGAATCATTAATCTCTACACATTTTTAAACACACATTTGACTTTAAAGCAATCAGTGCTTAGTAGGTAGCTAAGGTCAACCAGAAATCATTGGCTTTCAAATGTTACAGAAACATGGCAGTATTCCAGGTTCGTACATCAGAAAGTAAGAGAATGGTGTAAACTGCACACTGAGACATTCTGTGTTAGTGTGTGTATTGTATTTGTTCCTGTCTATAAAATACAGTATGTACAACAAGACTATGAGCTTGCAGTCTGCCATTGTCATTTTGTGGCTGTTGCAAGTTTTTTAACATCTGCTTTTGTCCTTTCTTCCTTATTGATGTAAATGTGTTTACCTTACAGCACTAGTGATTGTACTTAAAAGTGCACCTAGTGAGTTTGGATTTGGGAACGGAACCATGTGTTAGGGTCCAGTGTTACATTTATCTTTGGCCTACAACATATGAATGTGAAATAATACATAACAAATCCGAAGTGGACCAGACGTAAATATACAGAACAGTAGTACAGTAAGTGTGTATTTAACAGTAATCTTTTTTGCAAACCAGTCAGTAAAATAGTTGTCGCAGTTGTTTTACTAGTAGAGGGCGGTATCGATAGAGCAGTTCTTTTCTGACCATAAGCTTCTCAGGCGTGTGGCATATTATGCAGACTTCATAAAACACTAATAAAGATTTTTATTCTCATGATGGCCGATTGTCTTTGTGTTTTTATATATTTGTGTATGTGATACTGCTTGTTGATTGTTCCCTTACCTTTTATGCTGCTCAGATTCCATTCCATATGCTCGTCCAAAAAGATAGGTCCATAGTTTAGGTTTCGTTAAATGGTTTTTATTAAATCACACATTTGCTGCAGCTACTTATTTTTATTTATATATATATATACAGTATATATATACATATACATCGACAGTGCTGTGAAAACATTTTTGCCCCCTTCCTAATTTCTTCTGTTTATTTGTCACATTTAAATGTTTCAGATCATACGACACATTTTGAAAGACAAAGACAACGTGAATAAACAGAAAATGCAACTTTTAAATGATAATTTAATTTATTGAAGGTGAAGAGTTTTTCAAAACCTATATCTCCCATGTGAAAAAAGAATTGCCCCCCTAAACCTAATAACTGGTTGTGCCACCGTTGGCGGCAACAAATGCAATTAAATGTTTGAGATAACTGGCAATGGGTCTTTTACATCGCTGTGGAGGATGTAAAAGACTGGAATTTTGGCCCACTCTTCATTACAGAATTGTTTTAATTCAGCCACGTTAGAGGGTTTGTGAGTATGAACTGCCTGTTTAAGGTTATACCACAGCATCTCAATCGGATTCAAGTCAGGACTTTGAATAGGCCACTCCAAAACCTTAATTTTTTTCTTTTGAGCCATTCAGAGGGCGACTGCTTGTGTGCTTCGGATCATTGTCCTGCTGCATAACCCAATAGCACTTGCGCTTCAGGTTACAAACTGATGGTCGGACATTCTCCTTCAGGATTGTCCGGTAGATAGCAGACTTTATGGTTCCATCAATTATGGCAATTCACCCAGGTCCTGAAGCAGCAAAGCAGCCCCAGACCATCACACTACCACCACTGTGTTTGACTGTTGGTATGATGTTCTTCTTGTGGAACGCTGTTTTAGCATTGCACCAGATGTAAGAGGACACGTCTTCCAAAAGTTAAAATTTTGATACCAGTCCACAGAATATTAACCCAAATGTCTTGGGTCATCAAGATGTTTTTTGGCAAATGTGAGACAAGCCTTTGTGTTCTTTTTGGTAAGCAGTGGTTTTTGCCTAAGAACTCTGCCATGGATGCCGTTTTTGCCCAGTCTCTCTCTTATTGTGCAATTGTGAACACTGACCAACCGAGGCAAGTGAGGCCTGCAGTTCTTTAGATGTTAGTCTGGGTTCTTTTGTGACCTCCTGGATGAGTCGGTGCGCTTTTGGAGGAATTTTGGTCGACCAGCCACTCCTGTGAAGGTTCACTGTTCCATGTTTTCTCCATTTGTAGATAATGGCTCTCATCGTGTTTCGCTGGACTCCCAGAGCCTTAGAAATGGCTTTGTAACCCTTTCCAGACTAATAGATATCAGTGACTTTGTTTCTCATCTGTTCTTCAATTTCTTTAGATCGCGGCATCATGTGCTGCTTTTTGAGACCTTTTAGCCTACTTGATGTTTAGATTCAGGGCTCGCAGTAATCATATCTGGGTGTGTGTAGTGAAATTTAACCCAATTATCAATTACATTTGGAAAATTGGTTGATTAAGTAACTAAGGAGGCAATTACTTTTTCACATAGGGCCAGGTAGCGTTGGACAGCTTTTTTCCTTCAATTAATGAAATCATGCATTTTGTGTTTACTTGGGTTATCTATGTCTCATATGACAATTAGTTTGATGATCTGAAACATTTAAGTGTGACAAATATGCTAAAATATAAGACATCGGAAAGGGGGCAAATACTTTTTCACAGCACTGTGTGTATATATATATATATATATATATATATATATACTGTGTGTATATAATATATATATATATATATATATATATATATATAAACAAAAACATAAACATATATGCATACATCTGTGGCACTGTTTGAAAGTTGCGGTCCACAAGCGTCATCCAAACAACCTGAACAACCTAGAGCAAATGTGCCGAGAAGAATGGGCAAAAACCACTCCTGACCAGTGTGCAAAGCAGATCAAGATTTAGATTTAGATTTTGGTGGACAGATTTAAGGCTGTTATTGCATCAAAATTGGCTTTACCAAATACTAATGTGTAGGGGCTGAATATTTATGTAAGCTGCATTTTTCAGTTTTTCAGTTTTGCTGCTGACAGGTAATACATTTTGGCATTGAAAATTGACTGTTATATACATATATACATACATATATATATATATATATATATATATATATATATATATATATATATATATATATATAT
>JAVQIZ010157704.1:0-12728 GCA_036023535.2 Galaxias brevipinnis | reverse complement strand
ATTATTATTATTATTATTATTATTATTATTATTATTATTATTATTATTAATAATAATAATAATAATAATAATAATAATAATCATAATAATCATAATCATAATCATAATCATAACCATTTAATAATAGTGTACACTGGCTGGCAACGCAATTATCCATATAGCTGATGTGACGAAATACATATAAAAAAATCAGGAAAAGCCATGCATGTAGCCTCATGCGAAAAGTTTAAATTAGTTTCGTATATTTACATTAGTTAAGCATCCAACTTGACTAATGTTGAAAATGTTTTTTCAAAACTGATTACAAATGTTTCTTTAATTTTACATAAATGTTTCTGTATATAGATAACAATAAAATCAAATTATTTCACACACATATTTGGTATAAATAGCATAACGTGTATAAATAAGTTAATCAACACATACAGATTAAATCTTCACGTTCATAAAACCAATTTGATAAACCGATGTGGGCATATAACTCTTTTGATTTTGCAACCAGCACTAAAACGATGCACAGTCAACAACAATTAAGTAACCATAGGCTAATGTGGCTTGTCAGTGGATACCATTGTTTAATTATTTTTGCTGGACAATTTAAATTTTATGAGGTTTTAGCAAGAAATCGAATGTCTACACGCGCACATCATTAGGCTACGCATGATCTGCGCATCCATCATTCCATGCTTTTATATTTCCACAAGGCTGCATGGAGATTATTTCCATCACTGTTCTGTACATTGAACACCCTTCAATTCAATTTCATTTGACTTTATTTCAGCAATTTAATTAGGCAGAAATTCCATACCGTTTTGCTATTTGGGAAGTATGTGCTTCGTGACCTTGCTTGGTAATCACATGCACACTGTATCCGCTCCGTCACCTGCTATCGCTGCGTCCTCTAATGGTTCGTGCAGGAGAGTTAGCTTATTATTCTAAAAGGTTTTGAAGGGATAAGCCGTGCATGTGTGCTTAAATGTACATTTCATTAACAAACTGCGGAGGTATAAAACCGGATTTATGAAGCTTCAAAAGATCACAAGAAGGACGGGTTTGATCCCCTCTTGGTGTAATATCGCCAGTGACTCAGTCTTTCACACACAGCGCATCCGATTTAAAGAAAAAAGGGTACATTTCACTTGTCCCTATAAACCAAATACAGGAAGTAAATAGGATAAAAGCCCACTGTACATTAACAGTCTTTGCAAAGTAAAAAAAGACAATGCAATATGTCCTATAGGATAAAATGTTACGTGTCAGATTAGAAGGTATACTGACTTCATCTGTTAAGTAGTCTGTATTGATAGATGGCAAATCACACAGGTCACCGGCTGCTTTCCTGGGTAAAGGATTAGCACAAAGCATGTCTAATCGGGAACCTTGTTCTCATTTCACCGGGCACACCATTATTAATTAAATCATTTGATTCATTTGACTTTTATCTGAAAAGAATTGCAGGGGTGGCACACGTCCCTATCCAGGATATTTAGATAATCGAATTTGCCTTAAAACAGCAAAGGTCGTTGGAGGGGTGCTTGTTTGCGGATTAATTTAAACTACAAAAACAGCGTTCGGTTAACGACTAAATAATATTTTTTACTTTCAAATTGAATCTCAGTGCAAGATTGCCCGAATCTTAAAAATTATATAGGAGGCGCAACGCACAAAAATAAACAGAGGTGTTTTTTTTTCCTTTCAGGAGGCCTATAGAACTATATTTACGAGATGACGATGTCGATTCTATAGAGTGAAGAGTGTAACTGCCCTCTTTTGGTTGTAGAGATATGCAATGCAGAGAGATGATTTTCCTGGAACGAACGAAATTGTAGTGCATTGCAATTATTTTTAAAATATATTATCAGAGGCAAATGTAAAAAATGTTTTTGTCTGATTAAGAGTAATTGTTGATTCTGCTCTCAATTTGAAAAAGTCTAATCAGTTCACGATTAATAAATAAAATAACTTTATAAAAACCACCATATGTCTATGTCATAGTTACTAAATTTAAATTATTCAGTTAAAGCATTTAAATATTTTTTAAAAAGGATAAATACTGTTTACCTGAGCCGTTAGCCAATAGCCTATATGCAAAATGTTCAGACAGTATAGACGGCACTTATTCTTTTTATAATTCCCTCTACAGTGATATGCTATGGGGCAACATTTTCTCATGCAACGCAGGAAACGTTTATGTTTTTGTAATCGTTTCGACATCCTTTCTTGAGAACTCCCCACATAGACTACATCGTGCACCTTCATGGTTGTGAATGGTTTCTTTGCATTCACCGTCCTGCATTTCCTAATGTTTTCAAATGCTAACACGGGCAATGATCAGGTCGTTAACACCTCTTCTAAACCCGTTAAGAAATCTTTATTTATTCTTTCCATTGTTGTTGCTCAATATTCTTCTCATCTTTGGCAAATCCACGGAATAAATCGACATAATATCCTCGAGTTCACGTTAAATGTATGCATTTGTCTGTAGACTGTATAGTGAAGAAATCTAGCTACAGATTAACATTAATCTTAACAGCGTTAAGCATTACAAATATTACACGTGTCTAAAGTAGCATGCGACATAATAGGCTTTTAAGTCTCAAAAAGGTGTACATACCTACTCTATTCTATTCATGCAATGTGACGAATAAATAATAATAACTAATTGAGATTATATAAACTTAGCTGTAGACGTTTTCATTCACCGGATCTCACAATTTGTTTAAATAGGCTAAAGTAAAGACTTGGTTTTGCGAAGCCGAGGAATGCGCACCGCATCTTTCAAACATGCACGCCGATTTCCCCCCATACCCCCCTTCCTATACTATAGTTAAATGGTGTATATGATGGACGAACATAGACAGAAAGTAGTGGAGAGCGGTATTGCTGTTGTCCCTTTGTTGACAAATCCATGAAACAACTTCAGTTTGCATTGTTTAACAATAGGACGTCTGACGTCATCGGATCACGTGGTTGCACTGATAGTATATCTTAAACTGAACAGTAATCTATCAGACAGTCCCTAAAACTGGCTTTAAATGCATGTGTCATCTTGACTTTGCACTCAAAAGTAATTCTTTCAAAGTTAGGACAGCAACCAAGGGACATCAGGCGTGAAGCACAGAAGCTCGAATTCTATAAAATCTTGGCTGGAGAAATATTTTTCTAAGTTTCTTTGTCAGGCCGGTCTGACCTGCATTTACATTTGGCGACATCTGATCGGACGAAAAAGGTCTGCGCACGAACTCACATATCCGTGGTTATTCCTTAGTAAAGTAAGCTGTGATGACCCTGTCTGGAGGAAATAGTGCCAGCGACATGTCCGGTCAGACGGTGCTCACAGCCGAAGATGTGGATATTGACGTGGTCGGCGAAGGCGATGAGGGAATGGAAAGGGACAGCGACTGCGACAGCCAAGGCATGCACGAACGGCTGGAGGAGGTGGAAGAGATTGACGTAAAAGAGAGGTCCGGTAGCCCGTGTGAGAGTGCCGGGGAAGGGGAGACCAAAGGAGACGGACACGAGAGCGTCTCGGGTCCCACACAGAGCAAGCAAAAGAACAGCTTGGTAAAGCCCCCTTATTCCTACATCGCGCTCATCACTATGTCTATTCTCCAGAGCCCACAGAAGAAACTCACACTCAGCGGGATCTGTGAGTTTATAAGCAGCCGCTTTCCCTATTACCGGGAGAAGTTTCCAGCATGGCAGAACTCCATCCGCCACAACCTGTCATTGAACGACTGCTTTGTCAAAATTCCTCGGGAGCCGGGCAATCCTGGCAAGGGCAACTACTGGACATTGGACCCCCAATCGGAAGATATGTTTGACAACGGCAGCTTTCTGAGACGGAGGAAACGGTTTAAGAGACACCAGCCTGATATTCTGAGGGAGCAAACCGCCCTTATGATGCAAAGTTTTGGGGCATACAGTATTGGGAATCCTTATGGACGTCACTACGGAATTCACCCAGCCTATCCTCATCCAGCCGCGCTACAATATCCTTACTTACCGCCGGTGGGTCCAATGCTTCCTCCGACTGTCCCTCTTTTGTCGTCTGCAGAGCTGAACCGAAAAGCATTCAACTCCCAACTTAGTCCAAGTCTGCAGTTGCAGCTCAACAATATGAGCACTGCGTCTATGATCAAGTCGGAGCCCTCAAGTAGACATTCTTTTAGTATAGAAAACATAATTGGGGTGTCCAGTGCCTCACAAGGTGCTCAGACTTTCCTCAGGCCTCCAGTGACTGTTCAGTCGGCGTTGTTGAGTGCCCACGCACTTACCCGGACATCAGCTGCAATTGCGCCAATTCTCAGCGTACCCTCTAATATAATTTCGGGACAGTTTTTACCAACAGCGACGGCAGCAATGTCAAAATGGTCTTCTCCGTGAGAACAGCAAATGCTTTTTTATTAGAACTTTGGGAGTTGACTGTATACAACACGAATAATAGGCAGCACTGGGCACTGTCTGTCCGCCAAACTGTAGCCATGTAAAGACTTAAAAAAGAGACTAAAATAAAAGGAAAGCTTTCTGTACAGGTAATATCTGTATATATTTGTAAAAAGAAAAGGATTTAACTTGTTTGCCTTTTACTATTTTGATTTTGTTCATGAAACTGTATCAACTGTAGTTAGAAACCTTGTTACACTTTCTATTTTATTTCATGGAAGCTTGGTTTGAGAAACCAATGCAACTGTGCTTCCTTTATAAAACACAAAAAAGCTCTGAACAAATAGCCTGTTTATAAATATATGTAATTCTATGCTATGTGTTGTAAACTGAATTCGTTTGTAAATAAATTTAATAAATAAGAAGTAGCCCATTTCATTATGATTGCTAATTTCATTTCAAAGGGCTTACCTTATTTACTGCATAAAATTAATATCACAAGAATGTATATACATTCAATAACGAAAAATGTTGAATAGGCCTACATAACATAGATAATTAGTCTCCAACATCATAACTATTTGCTGCACTGTAAACACATTTAAATGGCAAAAGCTATAGCTTATTATATTGTAGCAATATCATTTTAAAGCACCGCCAGAAAAGTTTAATGAAATTACCATCAACATCCCTCAAGCTATAACAAATTGTGCTCGTATTATTATAAGTATTGACATACGTTTAGCTAGACCAATTACCCAGGAATTACAAGGTTATGTTGTACAAGTCCTTTACAAATATATTACGCTGCATTCATGCTTACAACAGTTGAAAATCATTTCAACACATTTCAACAAAAATGCCTTTTTTGATTTGTTTAATTCGTTTTATTTTACTCCTAAGACAATTTGACATTTCAACAGTGCAAATGCTAATTATAATACAAGGGAAACACGCTTGAAATTCCTGCTGCTGTAAATACAAAACTCATAGTGTCTGGCTAATCCGTTTAACCCTTATGACATATATTGGTCGATTTGTGACAATTATTTTTAACTGATAGGCCCTACCCTGGGAAAGGAAAATAGTGAGTTCTTGAATTCACTTTCACGCTAAGGAAGGATTCGGCGTTTCCTAATACCATTAAGACTGGAGGACCTAATGCATCATTCCATCAACTGACTCCGAATTCAATTCATTTAAATACTTAATGTTTCAAGTCCGATAATTTACTGTTTAAATTGAAAGCATATTAATTACACAGCAAAATGACGTGGATGGATCTGGATTTTGTTTTACAGGAAGACTTGAGTATTAAATGGTCTATATTTGTATTTCGTGGTGCAAAGAAATCTCATGGCTTGAGAAAAGTGTTATCCTAAGTATTTCAATTAGTGAAACAAATTAATTCAATTCACAATAGAGCCTCAGCAAATTGGTAGATATAGGCCTACCTGGGTACCTCAAATGTATGGTCAAACAATGTCTATTCAGAAAAAAACTAAATATTAACATTACATTGTAATTTAGTTATTCAATTGTTACCACAGTTTTATATATTACATTAGAATATTTTAGTCTTCTAATTTCCATGCATTTGAATATATGTCCCGCGCAAGAGCTTAAGTCGCTAAAATTGGAACCGCTAGGAGGCGTTTATTGACATTTACTTTTTGTCTATTTTACGGTCAAAGATAAAATAAATACTGAACAGAATGAATTGGCCATGTGCTTTCGTGAGCATCAAATCATATGATAATGAGAAACATAATCTGTTGGAGTAAGCGGCTACTTGAGCAAATTTTTCTTCGTGGACACTATACAGCCAGAATGATGGTTAAGAATGGACTCTTATAAGTCGAGTGAAAATCTATTCTTGGCCGAGTGCACTAATAACGCCCTGTGCATGCTGCACTGAATATGTAGAATGTGACAGACAGTGAATAGGACAGATTCCAATTGAATTAGACAAAATTCTCTTAATCATAAATCTGAACAAGAGGTCTGTGATTCGCAAATCTAGCCCAGACTCATATTATTGGTTTTCGATAAGTAATATTTTTTATAGGTCTTATGTAAGTGTTATTGACTTTGAAGAAATGTAAACAGAAAATAGCCTAATGTAGGAAAAAAAGAAGCCCGCAATCCTGAACATGTTAAAGGTTTTCATTTTATATATCATTTAACATTTTTTTTTCTATCTTGTTCAAGATCATTGAGCTATAGGATGAAAGCTGACATCCGACTTTTGAATTTAATTTCTGAAGTGCGATTTACACAGAATGTTGTGAAAATTTGTTATTTGAAGAGAGGGACTGGTGTATGTTAATAAAAAAATAAGAATACTTCATCTAAACTCAGTGATACAACATTTGATCATCCTTTGTCATTGGTCCAGAATCTAGATTATAAATAAAGAATAAACTGTAACGTTAATACATTTTGGGCTTATTTTTCCCTAAATATATAATTTGTGGTTTTCAATTTCTGAACTGACTGATTTCTAAATTGACAACCATAATAATGTAATGCTATTTTTTGGTAAATGGCTGAATGTAAAACAAATAGCAGGAGCACATTACTGTCTTGCTCTCAACTGTCATACATTGGAACACCTGTGCTAGAGGTCCAGCGTTTCGAAAGTCCATAGAAAAGATGCAGACGTGCCCAGAGACACTCTCGCCCCAACCACCATCTCCAAAATTGGCGCACGCGTCGTTGACGATGTGTGTGTATTGTGTGTTTGAGGGCATTAAAATGCAGGTTGGTGTTTTTCTCCATTTCTATATGCACTTCACACAAAACAGTATTCCTCCCTCTCACCACTCTCTCCTGGTGGCTCTTGCAGATAACAGCTACATGGCATTAGAACGAAATGTGTTGTAAGAACTTCTTCTACCATCATCGAGGACCTCACAGGCAAAGTTCACAGACAGTAAACGTAGATACAGCTGTTACTGAATATTTAAATAGCACGGAGATGAAGCAATAAATGACAAAAATAAAGCTGGCATGCAGACATTAATAACTAATGGGCAATGAGTTATAAGACATCTCATTGTAATGAAAGTGTCATTGCAAATCAGCAGTTGTCCAAGGTTATTATTATTTATACATAATTGATGAGAAAACCACAAGTGTGAAAACCACAAGAGTGAATGCCTCCAACAACTCACAACATCTTGAAACGAGATATCACCTTATTCCAAAGTCACATAGGATTTGCCCTATGTGCAAATATTGATATGACTTATTGAGGTGGGTGTTGCACATCTCTGAATTAGGTCGATGTATTGCTTGTATTTTGAAGTATGTTTTTTAATGTATTTTTTGGTGATCATTATCGTGCATTACTGAAAGGGTATATGGCTGTCAAAAGTAATTGTTAGGCGCTCACACTGCGTTAGAACAGTCCTGTTGATGAAGAGCAAACTATGAACAAACCACAGAAATAATAGGTGCACGCGCTGTCTGTTCTCCAGCCGAGATCTTGGTTGGTCCAAAAGATTATGACCTGACAATATACCTGCAGGGTTCTTCGGAACAGAAATATGCATAACTATAACTCCTATACTGAAATACTATATAATATGCAATTATTTGATCATATTGGCCTACTTGTCGTGTTTTCTTTTCTCAATTTGTGTCATTTAAGGCATCATATAATAGACAGCCTATATTATAGCAAATGTAAACACATTTTGAAGGCATAGGTTGGCTCTGAATAACATGTTTTGTGTGTGTGGGGGGGGGGGGTAGATTTGTTTAATACAGTACACTTATCTCTAAAATCATAAAGATGCAGTTTTATAGTGTGTGAATGCGCAGGCGTGCGTTGTGCGTGCGTGATTTCTTATACACAACTATGACTTACTTAATTATTTAAGAAACCATTGATGGACTGTGTTCCTAACTGATAATTTTTGATTATTCGGTCCTGACAACAGTTTGACTGCAGCGTATCTCCCATAAGCCAATTTGAGAACTGACACGTCTACAGTCGCTGCCCTACAGCTTGCTTAGATCACCTGTTTTAGTTTAGCATGTTATCGTGTAGGCACATATAGATTTATATAGAGAGAGAAACACAAATGTTCGCCATTGGCAGGTCCAACACACTACTTAGGAACTCGTCATCGGCCAATGTCGAATCAGAGCGCGTTACGATGCTCTGGTGGATGACGTACTCAGGAAATGTAAACAATTGGTCAGAGCAGACTATTCCCAGCCAGTTCTAAATGCCATAAGACACATTTTGATTTCTCCAGGTATGGAAACCTGGAATCTCATAACCCTTTGTGTCTTGACCAGTCTCACGATTAGATGGGGTGTTTCATTTAACTCATATTCAGGTAAGCATAATGCAACGTCGTTAGCCGGTGCGTACTACCGCACGCTGGATGCTGCATCGTTCAGAACGAGGAATATATTATGTGATCTGTGTTATTAATAATTTGTGCTTGTTACATTAACAATCTTCGACTTTATTGTTTGATATAATTATCGCTGGATTATATTTAACATTTAAGCAACTTCAGGTTTATTGTAAGGTAGACAGTTACTTGCTAAGCTAAAACGTGAACACAGAGATCGGTCATTTGGAGTGTTCATGATGGTCGAGCATTTGGAGAGTTTATGATGATCTCTTTTTAGGTGCAGGCAAACCCCCCATGTTTGGCGACTATGAAGCTCAACGGCACTGGCAAGAAGTGACGTACAACCTCCCAGTTAGTGAATGGTTCGTTTTTACCTGTTATTGAATTGTGTTCTTGCAGATGGTCTTAGTCTACTAGGTCAGTGGTTCCCATTCCAGGTATTTAAACTTCCCAGTTTCTAGCACACCTGGTGTAATTAGTCACATACAGCAAGGCCTTGACTAAATGCACCAAGTGTGTTGGTACCAGGGTAGATCCAATTCCTGGCATGGCTGGGGGTACATGAGGACTGGATTGGGAACCACTGTGCTAGGGGACAATAACTAAGCCATTGTTTGAACTCTTTCAGGTACATCAACACTACTGACAATGACCTCAACTTCTGGGGCCTTGACTACCCCCCTCTTACAGCTTATCACAGTCTGTTGTGTGCCAATGTGTAAGTTAAGTGCCAATGTGTATGTTGAAAAGTAGTTGATCCTATTGCTCTTTTGTCATTAAGCTACTAAAGTCTTTCACTTACTGTTCGAAAAACACTATCACCATATGCCTACTATGGAAGCAAAGACCTTGTGCTGGTCAGTAGAAAGAAACCTATGTCCTTAAGGCTTGTTTGTGTAGCACAGGTAGTTCATCATTATGATCCATTGTGACTCTATGTATGTGCTTATGGCAGAGCCAAGCTTATCAACCCAGATTGGGTGGAGTTACACCTGTCCCAGGGTTATGAAAGCTCAGCACATAAATTATTCATGAGAGCTACAGGTAAGACATCTAGCAGTCAGTTTGAGACTCAGAACTATTTTCAGTGCTTAGAAAAATACTGTATGGTTTATTTTTTTACTCTAGTTCTATATATTATATTTGATATTTGCATGAAATCTGAATATGTTGTTTTCTTTACCTTTCCCAGTTCTTGTTGCAGAAATATTGATATACATTCCAGCGGTTGTTTTGTACTGTTTTTACCTAACTGATGGGTCTTCTAAAAAGAAGGTAAGGTTGCAGGATCAAAACTATATTGCTCTATAACACAAGATAAGAAATAGGGTGTTTTAACATCGTACATGTTTTGGTATTTGTATTTAAGTACAAATTGTAAGTATTCATCTTTGTAATGTCAAAAGATGGCTTAAGTTCTTTACTTACCTACTGTTCTTCTCTTGTATAGGTTTGCACTCTCCTCTGCATCCTGCTCTACCCAGGTCAAATCCTCATAGACCATGGTCATTTCCAGTATCCTTTACTAAAACGTTTGGCGGCAAGAGAAGCTAGAGGCCAGAATAAACACAGCACACTATCCCCGACTAACCGCAACCGTTTGACCTATTAACTTTGACTGTGCATCAGATATAACGGTGTGAGCCTGGGACTGGCCGTATGGGGAGTGCTGGGGTTGGGACTGGGCTGGGATGTGCTGGGCTCTCTGGCCTTCAGCCTGGCTCTCAACTACAAACAGATGGAGCTCTACCACGCCCTACCCTTCTTCTGCTACTTGCTGGGAAAGTGTGCAAAACAGGGCTTGATGGGCCGAGGGTACGCTGGTGTCCGCTCAATCCCGTGGACTTGTTTTTTACACGCCATTAACTTCATTGAAATAATCCAATCGGCAGCTTTTGCTCACTCAATCAAATTGTGCTGTTCGTGTATGACATTTTTAGACCTAAGCCATGTCTCCTTCTATGGGGAGTTGCAGAACGGACTCTCAGTTACTGATGTAATCGGATGGGACTCTGCCTCGTGCGAGTGTTCCTTCTGTTTATCTAGTAACAAAGTACCAAGGGCATTTGGGAGCCAATGGATTGCTGGATTAGGTGGCCAGAGGGAAGATATGTCCAGATGACACTCTTGCCATGCCCAAACTCCTCAGCTATTCCTGTGTGTGTGTGTGTGCGTGTGTGCGTGTGTGCGTGTGCGTGTGGCAGGTTTCCGAACTGTAGC
Source organism: Galaxias brevipinnis (assembly GCA_036023535.2). Taxonomy (NCBI): domain Eukaryota; kingdom Metazoa; phylum Chordata; class Actinopteri; order Galaxiiformes; family Galaxiidae; genus Galaxias; species Galaxias brevipinnis. Next base: position 1,746 of record JAVQIZ010157704.1, on the reverse strand, counting down.
GGGGGCCCTACCTCCACCCAAACACTTTTGACTCTTGCATGGTTTTCATTGCATTTCATTGGGCAGGGGCTTAAAACCCTATATGGGATTGGGGAACATGGCTCAGTTGTCACACGCTGGTTTAAGAGTTTAGCTTTAGTTTTACAGAGTGCAAAACAACATCTAGTACTGTGTTACTGTGTTTTGTTCGCACGTCTTAAATGTTTTCTGTGTCCATTTTATTTGATCGCCAAGGTTGTTCCTACTGGTGAAGATTGGGCTGACCGTTTTGGCGACCTTTGCCCTCTGTTGGTTGCCGTTCCTCTTTGACCCCGACCAGACGCTGCAGGTCGTCACTAGGATTTTTCCTGTAGCACGTGGCCTGTTTGAGGTGTGTATGCCAAGGAAGCATTATTATGCAGTATACTAAAATGTTTTCTAAAAAGAAAACTGCTGGATGAAGCAGTGGCTCTCTTCATCCCATGTAATTCTAAAGGTTTTTTTCGTGTGATTAATTCACAAATCAATAGTTTTTTTTTCAAACGCCTACATTAGTTTTGGGTCCTTTCACACAGGACGAAAAAGTGGCTTCTTTTTTTTTTTAAGCAAGTTTCAGTTTTGTCAGGCGAATAAAAGCATAACCATTTACAATCAGGTTAGTTTTGATGTGTCAAATTCGCATTTTCGTGTTGTTTATCCGTTACGCCCCCAGTGGGTCAAGGCCTTAAGGTGTAAGGGTTCTTTTTTACATCAAGCATTTTAAACTTAACCTTGGAACTGGATATTGGAACCAAATAAATGTACACTGGCAGATTGGCTATATGAGTAATCACTCCTCTTAACTGGCGAATCAGACGCCTCTATGCATTTAAGAAGGGCTAAAGACAGACCACCCCACAGCCCTCCATGTCCTCCACAAAACTCTGTTGTTGCAACCTGCTACTCTCCATCAATTCCCCAGCGCCTAGCCAATTGGAAATGGATACCCCGCAGGATCAACGAAAACAGAGGAATAAAATGGCAAAAGGTCAGCAGATCGGTTTCACTGCCCCTTTTTAGGGGGGGTGGTTGTGATGCGCCGAACAGATAAATCTATCAAATTTATTGCCACGCGCTTTTCAGCACGTCATTGGCCAGCCATGTTTAAGCCGTGTGGTTTGGTGCCAACGCTGCGCTTTATGCATGTCAGGGCACATCCGACAATGCTTGGCGGGGGCCCGCTGCGTCCCTGATGAGCGAACATGCAACGCATGTCCCCACAGTGTGGTCAGTCGCACCAGGGAACAGGGGTGGTCGGAGGAGGAAGTGACGGGCGGACAGCCATCGGTCAGGACATCAGAGAGACGCTTCCCTGGCGCCATTTAAAAGCTTGTCACCAGGGAGCCCAAAGGGACAGAACTCAGCGGTCCAAGGCTCACATATCGCCTGTCCCTAACCCCTCCTCGCCCCCCCACGACATTTCTACAGTTTCCCAAGGTGTCTTGGATGTGCGAAGTAATTGAAAATTCTACCGGGGGGCCTAGGGGGCAGTATGCAAGGCCAGTATTTGTCTTTGTAATGATGCAAACATAATACACAGAGGTGTGAGCGATTCTATATCCCCTGTGGTGATAGTGTGAGAGGCCTTAGAGGAAGCCAGGACTGAGCTAATGGGGAAACTGTGCACGTAAGCAGAAGCCAGGGGGACAAGCGGACAGGGCCAGAAAGGGGGGTGGAGTCGTGGTGACTGGCCAGGGAGGCTACTGGGGGTGGTTGTGGGGGTATGGG
>JAVQIZ010157689.1:0-12548 GCA_036023535.2 Galaxias brevipinnis | reverse complement strand
GACCCTGCAATGCCTAAGTATGTAAAATCCTCATGCATGTGAATGGCTGTGTGTGTGTGTATGAATCTGTGTACATGAGTCTGCCAGTGTGTGTGTGTGTGTGTGTGTGTGTGTGTGTGTGTGTGTGTGTGTTTTACCTTGGCCACCTTCCTCCAGTTGAGACAATCAAAGAAGTAATAGGTCCCTCTCTCATATGCGTTGGTTTTTAGTGAGGGTTCCATACCCGGTGCCCTCGTGATCCAAACCCGCTCCTCCTTGTGATACCGCCAGTCACGGTTAAACCTGATTGGCCACAAATAAACAAGTGGCACAGCCAATTGGAAAAATTGTATGGCTGGCTGTCAACGGTAAGAATAAGCACGTTGAGTCGGAACACATCTACTTCAGCCTCATGCTAAACATAGCAGCAACTGTGTACCTAACAGAAAAAACAACATTGATGCATAAACACTTTTTACAAATTTGCATGAACTCTTCCATTACTGAAGCAATTTACCTCTTAAAAGCAACACAGACACGCATGCACGCACGCACGCGCACACACACACACACACCACACGCGCGCGGTATACGTACAGTTCTACTGCCGCTAGCAGCTGAAGCAGGTCACCTCCGTTCATATAGTAGAGATAGAAGAGGAGGTCCTCCCCATACCTCGACAACTTGATCACAGCCAACTGGAGGCGGAGAGACATGGGAGGAGCATAAATGACATGGAACAAGAAGTGTAGCTCTGTTGCTATTAGTGCAGACAGCGCATATTGTTTTTACTTTCTGTTCATATTTTTACTGAGATATAAAAAAAATAAATAAAAAAAAGTACATTTGGCTTTCAAATAAAGGGCTTCACAGTGTCAGAACCCTTGTCTTTACCTTGTCTCTAATAAAGACATGATTTTGATATTTCGGGAATCTAACCAACCTCTCCTCCTATATCGATATTGGACATTTATAGAAAGGTACACACCTTGTCTCTTATATGAATGTTGGTTAGATATTCCGATGGAACATGGAAGTCTGGAAAAGAGGAGAGAATGGTTCACTACTCGGTCAGGCTGAACAAACAAAGTGCATTGTGGCTCTGAAAACAAGTTCAGTAAATAATACAGGCCATGGAAGAGCAATGTTTCCCGTGGGATTGAATGTTCATCTGCAGTTATGTTGACGCTATCCCAGAACAAAGCAAGGTTTCGGCTAGGGGAGTTTCTTATGTTAATGAAAGATGTGGAGCCTTAGGAATCCCGTGCCTCAGAGAGCACTGCTTCCTTTGGTGATAGTGAGTGAAAGCTGAGCCTAGTTGCACTTATTATACTAGGGGTGCATTTCTTTGTATTGTGAACTACTTAGTCCAGTATTTAGTAGGACTTATTCAAAGAGTAAGTCATTGTGTTTGAGGATAGTTTAAACACACAAAGGCTTTTATAATCTACCGGAGGGGCAGAGCCCCTATAAAAAACACTAGGTCTGACAAGTTCTCAATGCTCCAAACAGAGGGTTCTATTAATGGAAAAAACAAGTGCTTGGCAACTATAACAGCCGCCGGCACTGAACTGAACCAATGAGCAGTGAGCTCCTCACCAATGTCCTGGGGTCGACAGGGAGCTGAGGCCCATGGAGACGCAAACTTGGGGTACAGGTTTCTGGAAGACCACACAAGGACCACATTGGAACAAGATTAGGGATCACATTAGACTTATGGAAATATGCCGGGAGAGGGAATGTTTTCCGGCATATTGGGACAATCACCTGCTCAGTCCAACACGCTACTTTGAGGAGTAGGTACCTTTGGCAACTCAAAGAAATCAGGAAACTACATTTACTTGCAGTAAGGTATTTGATTTTGTATTAGTTCATAAAAATAAAAATAAACTATTATTTCTAATTGATATCCATAACAAATCAAATGTTTAGAAGGTGAACATTGCCATCGTGTGGTAAAAATATAAAGGAGCCCTTCATAGCATTGCGGGGTAAACTTCCATGCTTAAAAGGAAGGTTTTTAAGGTTTTTACTGTGAAAAAATCGAATTGTGACTCATTGGAAACTAAACAAAATAAGCAGAGGATGTTCACAGCTGTGAGTATGTTTAAAAGTTTTGGGAAAACTCTGAGAGCCTTTGAAAAACAGGGCCAACAAGTGTAAGCATTGTGTAGTTGCTAGCAACTGCCAGATACCACCTTGCCCAGTTCAGGGTGTGTGTGTGTGTGTGTGTGTGTGCGTGTGTGCGTGGTGGTGGTGGGGGAGGGCACTTACTCTGGAGAGTTGAGGTTGAGCCCCAACGTTGTGAGGTCGCTGCCCAGCGCCAGGTGCACCATGCCCGGGTCGGTCTCTGCCGCTCTGATAAAGGTCAACAGGCCAATCATTCCAAACTGGTCAGTTACCATGCCTCCTGGGATGTTGGTCACCCGGCCTGGAGCAGAGGCACACGCACAAACAAAAAGAGACAACGGGGTCAGGACAAACTGGGATTTGCATTGATAAGCTCTGTTCAGAGGATCAAAAGAGGATAAATTAACTTTAAGCATTTGGTCTACTTAAGGAGAATAATATTGATATCGTTTTTCGTCTGTCTAGTAAAAACGCTCACCAATGTAAAGGAACGAAGAAATGTAATCGTTGCAGTTAACATTTTAGAGCAACAAACCCTACCTTTCGTAAGCATGCCAACCATTGAGCTATGGTTTGTACGGGATGCAGAAACTTTTTGTGTTTACATACTCGTTTATGTCTCAGAAGAATAGAAGTTGATTTCTTTAGAAGTTGGCGTATCATTTCAATGATCAAGATAACTTTACTGTGGATGTTTTAGCCCTTACACAGTAATGAAACACAAGAAAAGGAACAATGACAATAAGAGTGATGTGAAAGACGGTAGGTTGGACAAGCTCAACAATTTCTAAATTTGTTTAGAAAAGCCTGTGTGTGGGCGTGCAGATTTTCGTATAATCTCACCATCAGGTAGCACCTGGATCCCTTTTTTCTGCTGGTTGTTGCTAGGCGCCGTGGAACTTTTGTCGCCAGGGAACTTAGGTCCATCTGTGCTGGAGGCGGGCTTTCCTGACGAACTGAGATTCTGATCCAACCAGAGGAGAACAGACAATCAGCAGGCCCAATCAGGATACAGGGACGAGAGGGAAATAGCAAAGTTGAAAAGGTGAGTGAGAATGGGAGAGCAGAGAGGGAATTTAAGAGATTATGAAGCATTATGTTCCTATTTACTAAGAATCAAAATAAAGTAAAGAGAATTACGATAATCTAGTTTATTCATTCCGACCTAATGGGGACAAACAATGTCTGTGGCTTTTTTCAACTGTTTTATGCTGAATGATCAGTAAAAAGCAAAATTTCATATCTATATACATATATATATATATATATATATATACATACATATATAGATATGAAAGTCTGTTAGATAAAATAAAACGATCAACTTTATCTAGTTATTTCACATGGTGCTCACTATTGTTGTAACAACTCTACTGTACAAAGGACATCAACCTTAATAAAGGAGCTTGTAGGGATCAATGTATCAACACAAATTGTATTTGAGTTAATGTTTGATTGTGACATCTGACATTTGTCTAGACTTAACAGTTATATTTGACCTTACGGTGCAGCTGACATTTTGGCACTGCTCTTACCTACAGTCATGAATATTAATCTCTGACATATATAATAAAACACCAATAATGAAATTACCCTGTCTCTATGACTTGCTGTGCTACGGCCACAGTTGTGTAATGAATTAATTAAGAATTTAGTTTTTCACAAAGGGGGAAACTATAATACCAGTTTAAAGCCACACCCTGCTAATTATGAATATTTAAATATTTTTGATAATTTTTTTATTTAAACGCTCCGCAAAGGTCTTGAAAAATGCTAACATGTAACAAATGTGTTGGCAGCACCATGATGGTTGTGAGAGGCACAAAGAGAGAGAGAGGGAAGGGGAGAGCAGTAACGTGGGATGCACTACCGTTTTGCTGTCGTCACTGGTGCTGCTGGGGTCTTTGTAGTTGGGTCCAGGCAGCGCTGGGAAGTCCTCATTGTGGATGGAGAAGTCCTGAGTCTGCTCGCTGGATGGCTTTGTTACCATGCCAACTAGAGAAAGAAGGAGGGGGAAACGGGGTGATTTAAGATCTTAAAGGGAACAACATCCGCATTACCATCAGAATATGGATTTAAATGATCTCTAAAACAGTTCAAGCACAATAATTCTCCTGAGCAGTTCAGAAACACCAGGGGTCTCTCTTTCACACACACTAACACACACACACAGGCACCCACCCAGGTGTGTCTCACCGTAGGGGGCCCTCCCTGCCAGAGGGTTGAGGAGCGGCGTGGGATTGCCTCCTTCTCTCCGACTCCGGTCAGCTAACGCTGGGAAGTCCGATAGGTCCAGACCCGTCACGTTCTCACTGCCGTCTACACATTGAAAAACACAAACACACAAGAACACGCTTTTACACATAGCATGATAGAACATGAATCCTGCTTCTATGCCCTCGTTCTGGTCCCAGTTGGTGAGTCTATTTAAAGCAGGGCTTTGGAATTGTTGTTGTTCTTGAGCTATAATAACCTTCACAGCGGTTGTGTATCTGTGTGTCTGTGGGTAGGTCACCTGTGCCGTTGAAGATGTTGCTGGATAAGGAGTTGTTCATCCCAAACGCTGGATTCCTGTTCATCCCAAACCCCGACATACTTGAGCACACAAACACACACACACACACACACACACACACACGACCACATACACGCACGCACACACACAGAGGCAAGGGAGCGAGCACGCCCGCACGCGCACACACACACACACACACACACACAATCAGCACACTAGCAGCGGAGAATCTGTGTATGCATGCATGATTGAGTGCGAGTGTATTCATACGGATGGTACGAGTGTGTGTGTTCTCACCTATTGATAGTGAAGGGCTGGCGGGCCTGCTGCTGTTTGGGCATACAGATGATGGAGGGAGACGACCTGTTGGGGCTCCCCATGGTCCCGCTCCTCCCTCCTCCTACTCCCACACCCACTCCTCCTCCGCCGACGCTTCCTCCTCCTCCGTTCCCCATCCCCCCGACCAGCCCCGCCTGGCCTCCCCCCACCTGCTGCTGGCTGTGGTTCAGCATGCTGCGGGTGTTCATGGGCAGGATGCCCCTGGAGGAAGAGAGTGCAGACACGTCAGTCAGGCCTCTCCCCACTCACTGTAGGACGGCTATGACTGCTACCCGGTGTCATGAGTTCAAATCACACCTGGGAACACCACCGTTAGTGCGCCCTTGAGCAAGGCACTGAACACAAAGTTGCTCAAGGGGACCGTCCCTGTAATCTAATTATAAGTCTCTTTGGACAAAAGTGTCTGCTAAAGGATGTAAATATAGTTGTAGATCTCTTTAACAACTCCTTAAAAGGCAATGTGGGGCTGAGGGTGGGGGACCTGCTGCTCCCATTTGGGTGGTATTACAAATCAGCATAAAATCTTTGTTCTGGGAATGTTGACCATGTTTCTCCGTTTGCTACATTTACATACAGTTTGTACCTTTTGTCTGCGTGTTTACCTGCGTCGGAAAGTGGTATCATATGGTATATGTGTGTGTGTGTACCTGCTGGGCGAGGGTGGTGTGTGCAGGCCCATGGCAGGGCCCCCACTGGTAGTGGATGCGTGACTGGGCAGCTGGCTGCCTGGCTGGGGTATACTGACGTTCCGACTAAGCTGTTGGGTGTTGTTGTTCATACCCCGCATGGGAAACCCTAATGCACCTGGAGGGAGGGAGGGGGGGGGGAGAGAGAGAGAGAGAGAGAGATACACGCACAGTCAACATGAATATCATCAACTTTTTATTATTATTTGCATGGAAATACTTATTAGTCTTTTTTTCAGATCAAGCAAAGTTTTGATTTAGCTAAACTTAGAGTGATAGGAGTGCAAAAAATGTTGACGTCGCGGTTGGTGTGTGTTTGTGGGCTTTCTCACTTTGTGGGCCGTATAAACTGGCTCCGAGCTGCGATAGTTGACCTGACGACGACGGAGAAGGACAGGCTAGCATCTTTTGGAGACAAGGAGACACACAGTAACACATGAGGCAGATTAGTACATCACTCCATCTGTTCACAGATACCCTACCGGTTGATCATGTATCTATCTACCAAATGCTCCCAACAGTCCCTTAAAAGTTATTAGAGGCAGTTTATCTGTAGGAGGTGATTTTGGTGACCCTTACCATTTGCTTAGTATAATTGTTTTCCCTAATTGTTGCAAAGAAGACATGCAGAATGCGTGACGCACTTCCTAGTGCCATACAGAAATTTGTCACAGTTTTGCAGCAGATCGTACCCGGTGGAAGACAAAATTTGTGTTAAATATTGAGACTTCAAGAGGGCTGATCTGAACCGCGATTTTTTCATTCTCCCATAGACATTACAATACTATCAGAGTAAACGCGTTGATAATTTGTTTATATAAAAAAAGTGGCCTATAGTTGCTAACACAAACTTAGACACTTGCTGCTATACTATGTAGCTGGTGAGAGTGATATAGTTGACTGTAATAAACACCTTTACTGTACGACTCAAAACAAACTCACTCTCTTTCTCTCTGTCATATAAACACACACTCGCATACACATTCTTACATCTTTGTCTGGCCGGTGAGGGAACATGGACTGTTGGCTGTAGTACAGACTCTCATCAGGGTACGGCTCTCCGCTCTCCACCCCCTCCCCAAACTTCTTCCTCGCTGCAAACATGCTGTTGTCACCTGGAGGAAGGATCAGAGAGCATAGGAGGGTTACATGGGCTGTATACACACATTTCAATCACGCATGTGTTTAGAATGAATGGTGGCCCTGGACCAAATGAAGATACAGCACCAAGCCTATCAGATAGGTACTGAAATGCAAGTCCACCATTGTAATACATAAACATTCAGCAAAAAAAGCTGAAACCCCCGATAGCCGTGATAGCCAAAACAACCTGAGCTCTTGGGACAGACAGATTTCATGGTTTCTGTGGAGTAATACACATACAAATAGTGTACTACAAGTCAACAACAATACAACAGTAAATGGACTACAGTGACACCACCACATCGTTAGCACCGCAAAAGATCCGTCTCTAAATCTTCCTTTTTTCCCCTCTACATAGAAAAAACGTAACAATACCCCCTAACTGACAAACGGTGAAACATAATCACTAGCCTATACAACCACACACACACAAACACAGAATCCCCACCTCCTCACACACACAAACACAGTGTTAGCAAACTAAACAAAATATTTAAATATGTTGGATTAAAACACCCATTCCAGTGGCATAACCAATCAAAACCCCTCAACAAACATGCTAACCCAAAATGTGTGTGTGCACATGTTGACACAGATACAGCAGTCTAAAGAGGAGTGGGAACTGCGATTAAGAGGCAGGGTGTATGGAGGAAGAGAGAAAGAAATCTGATTCTAGCTTTGTTTAAAAGTAAGAATGCAGGCCTATGTAATTCTTGACGGATGAAGCATGTGAGAGGGAGTGCAATGACACAAGTTTGGTATAAAATGTTAAATCATGGCACAGATTGTCAAAAGTATCAAACAAGCTTGTTTCTTTTTTCTTTTTTTTTACAGTGTCAATTGGAAAGTGAAAAAGCCTAACTACCAACTCTGACACAATGAAACCCTAACACACAACATATCACAAATTCAAACCAACGATTATATAACCTAACATGACCATTGGATGTGAAAAATCTGACTAAGACTTTCCCCATAACACAAAACAATCAATTCCTGATATGAAAATATAACAAGAATCTATCTACATTATAAAATTATATTTGGCTGAGACACCCTGCCACTTTATAACAGATCTCATCGCATCAACTCTATATAACAAATAGGCTACACACCAGTGCCCACCAGAATGCTGTTTTCTGCCACCATTTAACAGACAACAACATTTGACAGGTAAGAGCAGTCCAGGCATGTGTCTACATCTCTAAATTATCAAAAACACTAACAATATTTTAATAACATGTGTAGCAAAACAATTATTTACCAGTTGAATCAAAAGTGATAAAAGACAAAAAAAAAGCAATGATTGAAATGTTTAGTGCCTCAAGAGATAACATTTTAAGAAAGGTACATAGGATTAAGCTTAAATGTAGAGAGCATGTTGACTGCACCGCCACACTTCACCTCACCTGACCTTACAAATTATAGTGGTAAACTAGGCTGCTCAACGTCCAAGACTCCAACAACTTACAAGAAATACGACACTGTAAGTGTTAGTAACCTACAAAACTTCACAAGACTATAAATTATGTCGGTGGATAAAATATTATACTGTGTTAAAAATGGTGTGAATGCTTTTGATGGTAAAAAATGCGTTTGAAGTGAATTGGAAAATTAACTACCTCAGACAAATTCAAGCTTTAAAGTTTAATACCCACTTTGAACATTTACGTTGAATGGTGGGGTACATTTTGCTTGCTATAGCCTATAACTGATTGATAGCACGTTGGCTTTTCATTCAAAAGCCAAAAAGTTAAGAAATGTGTGGACAATGGATATTGTTTCTTTCACATCGTTGCAACTTGACTCAAGGCTGACACGGCTTAAAACTTCGATATAACCTGCCTTCATAATGTGAATCACAGTCAGTAGAAAGATTACCTAGCTGACAGTTAGCCTTGCTGCTGTGTCTGAGCTACCGTTAAGTTAGTAGTTAGCTTACGATTGCTAATGCTAACTGTCTTCTTGGATGACTGAACCTATATACTGTCACTGGTTAATCTCTTTAGCTCAAAGCTACGCTAGCTAAAATAGCAGCCAACAGACGCTAAACATGAGCTTACATGGCAATTACCCTGGCTAGCTAGCTGCGTTGGGATTGCACTAAAACCCCAACTAAGTAGCAAGCTAGCTAAACAACAAAAATGTTTTATGAATAACTGAGCAAGTTGAGCACACATACACGTAATATGTGACGTTTGGGAATACGATGAAATATTGTTAGCTACCTAACGTTTGTCAGAAAGAAAGGGATGGATGTAATGTAATTAAACAACGGTAGGTTTGTCACACAGTTGAGCAGGTTTGGGGCCTGTTGTTTAGCTAACGTTACGCCTCCTTGTCGTACACGGGAGCCAGACAAAAAAAAACTATGTTAGCCTAAGCGACAAAGCCACCCTTTTCGATTTAATCCTTCCAACAGTTCAAATTTCTCCTTAATCGGCATTTTCAAGTGTTTAAGAAATTCTGTAAGAACTTAGAACAGTCTATAGTTAACAAACCGCGATACATTCGAAACAATAATAAAGAGATATATTGGGCTCACCGCATCAAATATCTCTCCTCCGCTCAGATCCAAGATGGAAGTGCGTTCGCTGGGGACTAGCCTTTCCCCTCTGACCCGAGCGCTAGCTACATCCGAAGCCTCCGGCATCATCAGCTGTCACACTGCGCAGATGGATGCTGTGCCAGACCTCAATTTGGCCAATAAACAACACTTTGATGTCTGAAACTAGGCATTTAGATGTGATGTGTAACACAATAAGCAGATTTATGTATATATATGTATTCAGAGCGGATGAACATTTCGCTCTAAAATCGTGCAGTTAGGCTTTTCGTTATTTTATTTAGGCTTACTGTGTCAGATTCCCGATGACGCCTGCTGGATATTCTGGATAAGGGGTCTTAGAATGCTGTAAAAATCTAAATTTTTTAATGCTATGCATTCAGTACTTCATTTTGTGTCAAGACATCAGCACCATGCATGCCGGACAGCGCTGATTGTCTGTGTGTGCTAGCTTGTGTTTGTGACTGACGGAGGGAGACGGAGAGAAAGAGAGTTAGAAAGTGTGTGTATCTTTGCGTGTGTTATCGTTATGTTGTGTGTCTAGCACTCGTTGCCATAGGCCTATATCTTGTTAAAGCTAAAACAATCCAAAATGAGAATGTGTTTATTTTATTGACTTAACTGTTGCAGTTACTGTAAAGCAGATCTATGGGCCAAATTAAATGTCTATAGGCCTAGGCTATAGCGCCTCACTAAATCTTATAGCCCTGCTTGTAATCTTTATGGTAACAACTGAGGCAGCCAAATGCTTTTTCAGAACTTGTTGACGAAGGTTTAATTTGATCAAGAAGTTATTCAAGGGTGCATTATATTTTGATAAAAAAAAGTATAAACATACTGTATGTCCAACGCATTATGCTAGAAATCTAAATTACACTTTGTGCTTGCTACAAAGCCTTAGGCCTATAAGTTGTCCCAATTAGTCAACAGAAAGTTTGAAATATGGTCTCTAAAAACACAAAGATAAAGTAAGTAGTAAATAAAAAACTGTACATTTTACATATGCAAAACATATAATGCTTTATGAAACAGTACTATCTTAATATTAAAACTGTTAATTAAACCCAATAGGCTAAATTATCTTCATGTGCTTGTGGTTATTTGAATATTGCATTCCGTTTAAGACGAACTACACTCAAGATGCTGTAAAAATAACACCATCAAAAAGTATTTTATTTATAAAAGTGTAATTATTATTACACTACACTAGATGCTGTAAAAATAACACCATCAAAAAGTATTTTATTTATGAAAGTGTAATTATTATTTCAGTAAAAAGAGTCATTAAAGTAAACCGTATTTTTTCTGTATTGTTTAGCTAGATAGTGGCAGGTGTGTATTTGCTAATCTGTTTCATGCAACAGAGTTAAGGACATGTTTTAGATGTGTAACCCTGAACTTTTTAAGACAAACACACCTGACGCACATCCACAAACAGAGAGAGACACCCTATCCTCGCAACTAATTCATTTCCTATTGAGTTACAAAAGGGGATGATGGATATGGTGTGAAGCGTCGTAGGATTAGAAGCAGGCATTGTGTGCAACACAGCTGTGTCTGCATATTTGACACCTGGCCAACCCCCCCACCCCCCTCTCCCCCCTCCCCCTCCCCCCCCCCCCCTCTCTCTCTCTCTCTCTCTCTCTCTCTCTACCTCTATCTCTCTTTCTGTTTCTCTCTAGTTGTGTGAGTTTAACACCTGCACCTGGTGTGGCTAGATTGTCAATGAATTATTATGTCAGAGAAATATGAGCAGGTCATCCTATACCTGCCAAAAACCCTCCTCTGGAACCCACACCTGAAGTTAAACAAACAAGCAGCAGTGTCAAAATTTTTTATGGTGTATACATCTTTATGTTTTCTCTGTTGGTTGCTTCAATTCTACCTCCCTGTCTGTTCTCATCTCATTCTTCTGTAATTCTTGATGCGTTTTTGTGCTTTGCTCTGAATGGGAAGACAGTAGATGTGCATCGGGATGTTTCTGTAATAGCTGGTCACCCACGGCCTGTTAAAACACACATCACAGGATTTACTGATTAATGAATGAATGATTCGTTCCATCATTTGGTCATTCATAATCCATCTACCCATTCATATTTTTTTTCAGATACAGAACTTCTTCAAATGTATTTTAGTCAGACATGTGTCTACTGTAGAACATTTTCAATCCTATTGTGTCTGGAAATCTTAGATGTTATGGTAGAGGTTGGTGAAGATGTTCTTTTTGTTGTATCGTACTTGTTGATGCGTTGGTTGAGATTAAGGAAGCAGAGGTTCTTCCATCGGATTCTGTTGTCTTCTTTTCGTATGGCGTCAGCCACCTTTTCTCGCTCTGCCTCAAAACGCAGCTTCTCCCGCAGCTCTTGTTCTATGCGGGCCAACTAAGTTACACATTATTAAAGCTATTGTTAAGAAAAGAAGTGCATGGTCTAATTTACTGGTATTGTATTACCAACCATCAAAGTTTAGTCTGAGGTGAGACTTATGAAACAAACTTTTCTACCCACAATCCCTTTTCTCTTCTGTCCCCTTGCATGGTAATTATATTAATATAATTATATCCTAAATCTTTGTTTGTAGTTTACCTCCTCCAGCAGGGACCTGTTGTCCTCAAGCTTCCTCTGGTGCTGATAGAGAATTAACATTGCTGGGTCCTCCTCGCTTATGTTGGGCTGAAGGCCTGGAATAGGAGGGAATAGACACACACTGGAAAGGGGGAGAGGAGGAAGTGGGTATGGCAAAGGAGAGGAAGAAGGAACGATAAAGAGAACGATTGAAAGTATAGGCAGTAATAATATACACTTAAGGCTGCAGTCTAAAAGGAATTAAAGCCCCACCCACAAATGTATCTTAAAATACAATACATTCTGAATTCTGAGAATGTAATAATCTTTTATTGGCGTGAAGGAGTATGCATAGTCTGTGTAATGCATACACACACACACAGACATTCACACACACACACACACACACACACACACATATATACGCAAACAGTACAGTAGACACAATTCATTCAATTATATGTTTTGTTACACTTTGCTTTCATTCTACGTTGTCGGCATACGGTATCTCTCCTCCTTGGTAGGGTAGTGTATCATATCCCCCTTCCTCTTCAGCAATGGAAAAAACATCTAATCACCACCAGATTCGTCATTAAGCTCCAGCTGAGATAGGATCAGTGGTATAG
>JAVQIZ010157674.1:0-23255 GCA_036023535.2 Galaxias brevipinnis | reverse complement strand
GTGGAGGCCATGTTGGCGGAGGATCTGACCAAGCGGAAGGATGTAAAGGATGAAGAGCAGGGGACCGAGTACTGAACCTTGGGGGACACCATGAGTGACAGGAGCAGTAGGGGATTTGCAGTTGTTGACGGAGATGAAGTGGTGTCTGTCTGAGAGATATGATTTAAACCATGAGAGGGCAGTGCCGGTAATGCCAAGGGAGGACTGAAGGCGGGTGGTGAGGATGGAGTGGCTGATGGTATCAAAGGCGGCGCTGAGGTCAAGGAGGATGAGGATGGAGAGGGAACCAGAGTCGGCAGAGAGGATGATGTCATTGATTACTTTAATTAAAGCTGTAACCATTAAGCTCATTATTTTACGTAATACGAAACACGGACGTATTCTCTGCATTGGCATTTTAAGCATAGTTAAGGTATCTGCCATAAACGTTCACAGTTCCAGCTCTACTTTGTAGCCACTTTAGACACAAGCTCCAAGCATACGCAAAGCCTGACAAATCTCAACTTGGTCAACCAAAGTGTCAAAATGTATACTGGCTTTGATTCTTTAAAAAAAAAAAAAAAATTCGAATTATATATTCAGGAACAACATGAACCCAAGAACTTCAGACCACACTATCTGATTGTGAAAGTGTTTTTCAGTAGGTATGCCTGCATAGTTGGGGAGGAGCCTTGCGTCATATAGGCAAGCTGTGCGTAAGTTGTTTTAATGTGGACATACAAAAGCATAGTGCACCTCACAGTGGCTCTAAGCAATTTATCATACCTAGGTGACATTTTTGGGGGCAAGGGTGTTTAGACCTTCCACGCCTCCAAGCCTAAAGTTGACAAACATCGTGCCGCGTGCCTGAAACAACGCACTAGACCGACTGGACCGAAGATTGAAATAATACATTTTAAAGATATTGTGTGTTAACCACAATGTCTACCAACTATCAGTTCAGCAAGAGCTGTCCCATTCCAGGCCGTTTCGACCATTCTGACGACTTGTCTCATGCGCCTCCAGATTCATACTGCCAAACGCCTGGAGGAACCCTTTTCTCCACCACACCTGGAGGTAAAACACAGAATCCCTGTATATCAACTAATTATCCAGTAACAAGGTAGACCTATAACAATAATAAGGACACCGCAGGACAGTTACATTGAGCGTTTTGAACGTTCATAAACATGTATGTTTTGAGAATGAAAAGTTATTACTTGTAACATATTCCAAAAGATATTTACACGTTTGTGATTGTGCATGGCTTCCGGCGCCCCTCCTCCCAATCTATAAAACACATGGATTAACTCTTTTGCTGTAATTTGAAGCCCCTTGTTACCTACATTATACATAACCTCACCTTGTTGTTGAACCGTGAATCTTTCTGCTTTTGCAACGTTGACCTTGCATTGCATTGTCAAAGTGAAAGTGTTGTTATTTTCTTTCTTTCGTTTTGTTCATTACAACCTAAAGTATATTGGAATTACTTAACAGGAGGATGTGAATTTTTTTATTAGAAAGGGCCCATTAAAAAAAACGCAAAATTTTGTCTACAGATTATATTCAAGAGATTAGTTAGATTAAACAAAACAAATGCATGATGGCATTGGCTGGCAAATTTATTTTAAGTCAATATTTAGTAATTGGAATTGGAGTCTGTGCAATGCAGCTGCACCTGCTCTCCTCCATGCTCCGTTTCATAGTTTAAATCTAAATGTCCATAGGGACTAGGATCATCTACGACAGGAAGTTCCTGTTGGAGTGTTGGAACTCTCCCGTGGCTCGTACACCACCCTGCTGCTTACCAAACATCCCAGGTGTAACCATACCAACCAGGGCAGCAAATGGCAAACTCACAGAGATGAATGAGGTTTGCAAGGAGGCCTCAGGTAAGAAAGCTACTTGTACACACACTACAGTACACATAAACAAAGGTGAGAAAGTTAACCAAGCTCAGTACAGACCATAAACATGTAATAGCATTAATTATGGTACAGATTACATACAAACATACAGTGTTTCTCTGTTAACTTAAACACTATAAGCCACCCGTTTTCCCATGTTTTTCCTTTTTCTCTCTTAGCCTTTGCAGGTAAATACACTGTCAGGAAGTTGATGCTCTCATTCTGAATGAACAGCACTGTTATGGAGTTTACTTTAGTAGACTGCAGTTTCGTGTGCCTATTTTGAATAATCAGTTTCAATATTTGTTTGGTTATCAGTCAAATTATGATGTGCCTCCATTTTGGTTGCGGTGTGATAATAGTTTTAACATTAGCTTAAGGCCAAGGTTTTTGTGATTTAATTTTAGACATTTGGTAGCTTTACCAACACTTTGCTCCCGATCTTGCAGAGGTGGCGGTTAGAAGCTCAAAGAGACACCAAGGTTTCTTTATTCTGGGAAATACAATTGCCCACTGAATTCGGTCTCGCCAAATGCAATACAAGTATCAGAATTTATTCATGTCTGCTTGTACTCTACAGCATGTGTCCAGTTGTATTTGGTGATAAGTGTAATGAGAAACAACTCAAACCAGATTTTAAGCAACTTTGATTTTAAGCACGGTATGAAATCTTTAAAAAAAACTAAAAACCTTTATTTACTGTAACAGTACATTGCTTCAATAACAAAAAAAAGTCTACCTCAGATAAAAAGCAAATAACGTACGCTGTCCAAATATTCTGTATCTTGTGTGGGCTGGTCTGGTGACTAAATGCATTTCTAGCATGAGGAGCCAAGTTTATAAATTCAAATTAATCTTGCCATTTGTGTAGTTACACATTTTTTCCTGTCAATGTTTTTGTTTGCTAGTTTCCCTTTGAGCATTCTTTGGTTAATCACAAATGAAAAGTTTAGCTGCACTTTTATTTTCTCTGTCATCTTTACAATCCTGTGAACTTAATTACTAACTATGCTCCTTTAATTTGAGCTTCCCTAGCTCATGATGACCAATTCCAGATAGACATCTGAACCTGCCAATCTGCGTGACTTCTTTGGCGGTGGGACCTGTGTTGACTTTGGCAGTGAGAACGACTCTTTAATTTTCAACACCACAACAACGACAGTCTAATGATTGTAGAAGGGATTCATTAACATTAGTTTAATTATATTAATATATCAGAGGAGAAATTATATCCAATTACAAGGCAGGGGCTGAACAAGTGATTTGATGTGATACTGATATTTTAAAATGACTCACTTACATTACTCACTCTTAAATTCCACTACTTGTAAAAAAACTTGCATTGAATACCAACATTTGTAATGATTGGATTAAGACTGAGGAAAGTAAGGTCAGCTAATTTTGGTTTTTAACAACTAAAATAGTTGATCTGAGTATGCAGGTGGGTCACAATGGCAGTCCAGTAGGCTATGCCGTGGAAGGGAACAGCTCTGGAGACTGTTTTTTGTTTTTTATTTTGGTCATGGGTTCTATTTTATTGTGTATTTGTGTGTGTGACTAATATAAAGAAAAAATATTTTATGAAGCTATAAAATAAAATGTTGTATTGTGATATTAGATGTTTTCACTTGGTTCCTTTAAAATGTAAATTACTAATTAGTTTGAGTCACCCTAGGTGGCATTAAAAAAATGATAGGGATTTATCTTCAGAGCAATTGATGTACCACCTATATCCTAAGAAATAGTATGCCTCTACAACAAGGCTTTGAAGCCACATACCTGGATCAGCTTGTTTCGTCCCCTTTTACCATAGCTTGTTCCTGATTACCCACATAGAAAAATAGAATGTGAAAAAGCATGGTGTTTGAGTCACAGTAAAGTTTTGTAACAAAAAAAAAAAAAAACCAATACTTGTTAAATTAAATTGAGATATAAAATAACAGTTGATGATGTTGGACCCTATTTACAGAAAGATTTGAGTGTAGAGGTACATATGGGTTTGCTTTTTCTCTTCCCAGATTTGAAAAAGATTGTAGTTTTGCTGATTTCTGCAATGACTGTTGGTCAAGTACATTGTCAGGTGCAGTGTGAAGGTTGATGTTTACTTACAGTCGTCAGGTCACCTCCTGAGAAGAAACACCTGCTGTTCTTATCTACTCTCTGAAAGTGTGATCACAGGTCCTTGCATTGCAACCTCACATGACACCTGTGTATGGGCACATACTGTATGTCATCACACAGACACTTTGTAGGCCTATTTCAGTAAAAGTGGATCAACAAGTGTGTTAGGGTATCAAAAGTCTGGTACAGTAATGCAGCGCTGAACCCCAACCTGTGTGTCTCGATAAACTGATGAAATGTGAAGATTCATAATAAACACAATTATGTTTGTCTGGTTTTGGGAGTAATAAATAAAAAATGTGACCGTAGATGCTGACATCTAGTGGTGAAAGAATAGAATGGTTGAAGGGTCTTTCCTAAGGGAATATCTGTATTTTGCTGAGCAAGTATCCTGGCTTCACGTTGGACGTTCCCAGCAGCAGTACACACAAGTGTTCGAGTCAGTTGTCGAGACAGGGACAAGGAAGTGTCTGTCTGGCTTTATATTTCACTGAGTTTAATTTAAGAAAACACAGGATAGATGCCAGGATTTGAATACGGCGATTATGAGGTGAATATGGTTCTTTTTGAATAATTTATAGCAAATCATAATCACATTTTACATCTTAGCTAACAACTTTAGCAAACGTACTACTAAACGGTTTACTAGCAAAAGTTAATCTAACGCTAGCTAACATAACAGTAAGTCAGTGTAGTAAATTAAATAAGCTCAGCTAGTTATTGCTGGACATTCAACATACAAATAACGTTCAATAGATCTCAAACTTCTTATTCCTAATGTTACCATCATACTGCAACAAAACAGATAGTCCAACGTTAGCTACCTTGCTAACACTATCAAGCTAACAAAACCTGATCACGACAGCCATGCACAGTTTACGTTAAATACTCAGGAAACAGTTGATTGCGCACCAGAGACATTCACAGAATGAGAATATTTGGCAATTAAGCCATATTGTAAGAGAAATGATTCGCAGGGAAAAAGAGCTCAAGATCAATTTTACCCCTGGACACGTCGAGCTATTGCAGGTGGCGACTAAAATTCAATGGCCGTTTTACGCACACAATAAACGATGAAGACAGCTTACTAACGTAACGTCTGAATAAAGTGTTTTCATTAGATGTTTGCCTGCAGATCATTTTAAAACGACTTGAACACATACTATGTCAATGTTAAGTTAGTTTGTTAATATCTTTTGGAGCGCTGTGAAGTTAATGTTTACAGCGTTAGCTTCGTCTTGCACTAATCTATCTGACGATGTCATCCATTTTATAACACACATCGCATAGAGTTCAGATGCATTAATGAGTCGCTGCCAAATTATGATTTGATTAGGCCTGCATGCTGGTTATGGGATTTGAGGATGTTACGTGTGGGTCTGTTTCCTTTTGAAGACATCCTGGTATCGTAGATCTTGAGCGGCCTAAATGTTACGAATGTGTGTAATTAGATTTGTTTTGAAAGTTTTACGTTTTAAAAAATAGTATTTTCAATGGGTCATGTCTAATTTCCTATATCCATCTGTGTTTCTCTGTGACATAAATACCCCAGGAGGATGTGTCCATCCCAAACAGACGTGTTCTGGTGACAGGGGCAACTGGGCTACTGGGCCGGGCTGTATACAAAGAGTTCCAGAACTCTAACTGGCATGCAGTAGGCTGTGGCTACAGCAGGGCCCGACCTCGCTTCCTACAATGCAACCTGTTGGATGAGGACGCTATCAGAGCTGTCATTCAGGACTTTCAGGTGTGTGTGTGTCTGTCGTGTCTTAAAGTATAGCGTTAATGTTAACCTGCCACTTCATGCATGTTCCAGGTTGTACAGCATTTAGCTGGGCTAACCTTATGTTGAGGTTCAGTACACCTCTCTGAACTGTCTGTGATAATCTTCCCTTCCAGCCTCATGTGATTGTCCACTGTGCAGCAGAGCGAAGGCCTGACGTGGTCGAGAGACACACAGAGGCGGCTGTCAATCTCAATGTTCACGCTACGGGCACTCTCGCCAAAGAGGCAGGTCGGTTCCTCACAGACACACATATACACTCTAATGCTTTGACACTCTAACACTCTATCTTGCTCTTTTCTTGGTCCTAACACTTGACAAAACGTTATCTTTGTGTGTAGCGGCAAACCCTGGCCTGTTCCTCATCTACATGAGTACAGATTATGTGTTTGACGGTCGCAATCCTCCTTATGGTGAGAATGATGCACCCAACCCCCTCAACCTCTATGGCAAGAGTAAACTGGAAGGAGAGAGAGAGGTGCTCCGACATTGCCCAGGTATACACTCCTTGCCTCGCACTATTCCTGAACAGCCAGGTGGATGGAGCAGGGTGTTTGTATCGCCTGGATCAGGAATTCATGGCGAATTGCATTTGTAAACAAATATCATCATGGCGCATATATAATCCGTTACAAAAAAAGGGCATAAGCTCACACTCGTTGCTTTTTGTCTCTGTTTTATATGTACGCAGGCCCACCATATATTTCCCTGTCTCCCCTTTCTGTTCCCATCTCTAGGTGCTGCCATCCTGCGTGTTCCAATTCTCTACGGTGAGGTGGAGAAAGTAGAGGAGAGTGCAGTGACGGTTCTGTGGCAGCGTGTCGAGGAGGGGGTGACTGAGAGTTGTACATTAGACCACTGTCAGCAGAGGTTTCCTACCTTTGTCAACGACGTAGCACGCGTGTGCCAGAACATGGCCGAGAAGAGGATGCAGGTGCGTGTGTTTGTGTGCACAAACGTTTGTCTTACCACTAGAGTAAGCTAATGTCCTATTATTGCCGCAATGCTAGAAAACGGGAACACATATTCACATATATGCTGATAGTATTTACCATTGCGTGTATAGCATCACAAAAATTCCCCAATTTAAAATCACAGCATACAATCTCATGCATCTTAAAATAACCATTCAATGTAAAAACAATCTAGCTTGGCATACTTGGATTTGCTTTTTTAAAAACAAAACATCCCTTTTGTAAATTAAATACGTATTCACAACTTGGAGGAAGGACGGACAGTGTTCCTCAGTCGGCTTGATTAAGCCCTTTAGATAGACCTCTTTATTGACATGGCACTGTGTGATTGGTGTGTGTTTTTCAGAGCGTATGAACAAGTATGATTGCTTACTCATCAGCAGGGCACAGACTTAAGAGCTGCCTGCCTGAACTTTAGTTGAAAGCTTCCGTTGTGGTCATTGTGTTTCCCATTCCATTCTACCTATGCTTGTTATTTTCAGGACCCGTCTATTAGTGGTATTTTCCACTTCTCTGGGAAGGAGCAGATGACCAAATATGAGATTGCCTGTGCCATAGCAGAGGCCTTTAACCTGCCATCCAATCACCTCATACCGGTGAGACTTGCACGTTTGCAAAAAACCTGTCTTCACCCAACATATGTACATGAAGACACATTGGAACGTGCATGCACAAAAATGCACTGATCAATTTACTTTCTAGCACGATAATAGTTGCCTGTTTGCGGACACAAAACTTTAATAATTCTTCATGTAGATTCTGTATATCTGAAATTGAGTTATGTCTATCGATGTTCTCCCACTCCCTCCAGCTGACAGAACAGGCAGCAGGTGCTGGGGCTCAGCGTCCACAGAATGCCCAGTTGGAGTGTTCCAGACTGGAGCTGCTGGGGCTGAGCACAGAACCCCGCCCCTTTAAGAGCGCCATCAGGGACAGCCTCTGGCCCTTCCTCTACGACAAGCGCTGGAGGCAGACCGTTTTTCACTGAGTCACACAGTCACACCTGTGACCTCTGACTACTGTTATCTGACCAAGAGCAGAGCTTGAAGATTAAAGCTTTGACATTAGCTGTCACCTGAACAAAAGAAAACGCTGTTGACATTGGACTTGCCATTATAATTTTTTGGAGCATTAACTAATTTTCTCTTTTGCTTTGAATGAAATTTAAGAAAACAGCATTCTGAGTACTGCGTCTTTTATGTATTCTTTGTTCTTTGAACATGCATCATGAGTAATTTTGAAAGTCATTCAAACACATCTTGTGACATAGTTCATGTTGGGGTCCAAATTGTATTTTGTGTTAAACACTTGTTGATCAAGTCATTTGTAGTTGTGTTTACAAACATGTTTTTGGGTTTATACATTTGTTTTCTTATTTATGGAAAATACGCAAAAAGGAAAAGACAATTTAGCAATTCCCCAAAGTTTGCATCCTGCACCATATTTTCTGTTTTTATTCTAAAATATATCTTGACCATCTGTTGAGGTGGTTTTGCTTCGTTTGTGACATTTGCAATGCACTAAAAATAAATACTTCCTCCAGTTGATGGTGCTCTGTGCCTTTTCTGTTGGTTGGGTTACTAGAAAGACAGAATCGTCCATCTTAGGTCTATTATCGTTTTAAGTTTATCAAATGATCAAATCATGTACAAAAGATAGAAGAATATGGCATGGTATCATAGTTGCAGCCACTCCGCAGGAAGCAAATGAAAATGGAACGAGGAAAGGGACGATGTTTATTCGAACACCGCTTCCTGCGGAAAGGGGCGCTATAACAGTGTTGGAATTAGGCCCCTTTTACTGCTCAGCTGTTCTAAATATGTGAAGTTACCAATCAGCGAGATTCTGACCAGATTGTCCATGTAATGTGGTACGCAACAGAGCACTGAAACTTGATGGATTCATCTTCACAACTAGGATTATTTTTTTGGGATATTGACTTGAACAAAGAAAGCAAAGCCGCAACTAGAGGTATAGTTTAATCTATCCAGAACTATTTGTGGGAATTAAGCATTGGTTTGAGTCACATTTTCGGTGAAAAGTGTTCTATTAATTTCTCCAAGAACTGGTAAACTTAGGCATTTATGTACGTCCTAGCCTAGCGTTTCGGGACACAGTGCTGAATAGGCAAGAGTTTATGTTATTATTTTAGAAAATATCAAACCTTTAGCAAAATTAAAAAAAAAACATACAATTTTTAACACTGTCTAAACTCTGAGGAATTTCCCTGGTCAGCTGAGGCACTATTCTCTCGCCCCCTCTCCTTCTCTCTCACACACACACACTCACGAAAAGTCACAAGGCAAAGAGAGAGATGTCCCTGCATTGGTGTGTGTATGTGTGTCTATTGTGTGCTAACTTGGAATACAAGGCATTCATTCAACAGCCTGTTGTGAAGGAATTCAAGCTTGTTGCTACTCTGTTTTCAGTCACAACAGCAGCATAGCAACATGGCCCTTTGCAGCTAGGGAACATCACCAGAGGTGTATCCTCATGATTGGGAACGAAAATGTTTTGTAAATGGTTAGACTTTTCACAGTCAATGGCTATAATAATTCATATAAATGGTTGTATATTGTATTTTAGGTTGTTTGATTTCTTTTATAGGTCCTATCCCTATGGTTTAGCCATCCATCTATAAACTAATGAATTACGACCAGCCCCCAGCGTACGGAGGTCCCACTGCCCCCAGATACCCTGCACCTCCTGGCCCACCAGGATGCGATGCCCAACCCAGCTACCCTACTCAGGTTTACTCCACCCAGCAAGGCTATCCCAACCAAGGCTACCATGCCCAGGGCTACCATACAGGCAGTGATCCTACCTACCCCCCCTATCCCCAGATGCCTCCAGGGCCTTATCCGACCCAGCCTGGGTACCAGGGCTATCAGACTGCCCCTGGACCAGCCCAGCCCCAGTTTGGATGGCAAGACGGAGCACACATCTATGGAAATGGACCCCAAAACACAGGTAAGGGATCAATCAGGGTATTGATCAAATAGCTTTCTTTATAATTATCATCATATCATTACTGTTGCTGCTCTCCTGCTCTTAGAGAATAGAAATGCAAAGGTTGTTCAAAATACTAAGCCTGTCTGTCTGTTAGTTTACATGGTGGAAGAGAGAAGACCTGAAGGAAGAGGACTCGGTGGGTTAGGAGGAATGGAGACGTGTTTGGGTGCCTGTTGGACAGCTCTGTGCTGCTGCTGTCTGTGGGACATGATGACCTGATCACCCTTTGAGCTTTAACGTTATCCCACCCTTACTTCGTTATGACCCCATCCAAAATCTCTCCTGATTTTGATTTCTCGAGTCCAAATTGTACGCCTTTTCCCCCTGATGTGAACACAGGCCTTTTTTATACTGAACTTAATTCACGACACCTTATTGGTAGGAGTATGTAGTGTACTGCGCTGCTTCATAATGCTAGTGACTTTAGGGCCACATAGAAGAGTTACTAGTACCTAGTTTAGTATTTGATTACTTATAAAAGGTATTGAAACACTTTCTAAATGATTAGTTTGCCATTGTTCCATTTTAGACTGGATTTCTTTGCTACTAAGAATCTGTAAAAAAATATTGTACGTCTATACGTTTTAAGGTGGGGTTCCTTAACAAACAGAATAGATTGAGCTTGTAATAAATGATTGAGGTCAACTAACAAAAGCTAAACAGCACTAATACAAGGATTGCAAAAGCCTGAACATATCCCCTTTTTATAGTCTTTAATGCCGGTGAATAATCATGCCTCTTTTAAATATGAACCGTCTTTATTTATGTATTTTTCTTAAGACAACTATATATAGTGTAATTACAAAGCTCAATAAAAATGTTTTCCCTGCTTGCCTAATTTAACTGTGTGCACTGGCTGACCATGTACTGTATCTAAATGTGTAGTGTCTGTGTAAGTGCAAGTCAACTAGCTATGATGGAACATCTTTTTTTAGTCGTGTGTGACCGGTGTAACTCAACGGGGTCTCTACGTTGGATAGGAGTTGTGCCATGTTGGCGTGACCCGGAGGGGATAGTAAGTGGTGCAGCGGTTGTTTCTGTCTGGTGCAGAAAGAGACTTTCTACTTTTTGAAGGTTCTTCTCTGAAAGTTTAATGATCTCAATATTTGCTGGAATTGGAAACTATTCTACATGTACAATGTATGCTACTAATGTCCTCTCCTATTAGTATAGGTATGCAGGTAAGGGGCAAGCACACATTTCAAATAGGATGCAAAACAAGGGGCCGTGTCAAGTTGGGTAATTTAATGTGCTAATTCCGACGTTTTAATCTATTTGTTGATATTAAACTCCATAGGCTTTGGAATATAACTTTATTGTTAAGCCAAGACCTTAAACCTGTATTTAGCAACATCTCATGTTCCTGAGAAATGCAGTCCTCAGTCTCGTTAATGGACTAGGTAATAACATGCTGGTGTGAGCTCTGTGTGTCAAAGAGGCCACTGGTCTGGACCCATGTGTGAAGTACATTTAGTGGGCTTCTGGTATCTGGTTAGGGGCTTCTTTTCAGTGTGATATCATATCCAGAGTGAGACAAATACTATAGTACATCTTTAAAAAAAAGTTTTTTTATTAAGTGATTTGTCTTATTCACAACTGGCTTGTCAGTTTGCTTCACACTTCCACTGAATGAGAAGCATTACTAACCAAGGTCATCTCCAGTGGGTGGTAAGACACCATCGATCTAATATGAGACAAACAGGCCTGCAACATCATGAGAGAAAAAAAACAAGTTTATTTTGATTAATAAACTTCCCACAGAATCCTCATGCTGCCAGTTGTATTGACAGCTCCTAGTTCTTAATGTACATCTTAATATATAGACAATTAGAGTGACCTTTCCCCATCCAGGGAATCTCTGAGACAGAGAAACTGCTGGAGGTAAAGAATGAAAGACTCAGCAATGTTGCGCTCCATGAACAGAAAAGCCACATCTGCAGGAGCGTGAGGCAAGACAATGCGCTTGTGTCAGCAGACATCACATGTACAGTATTCGAGGGAAGTGCATGACCTTGGTTCACCCTCTTTTTAGCTCTCATACTCATCACTCTGAGTTGATCTTTTTTATGACCTTAACTCCATGTTCAAGCTCAAACGTCTCTATACAAAGACAGGTTTCATACTTTTGAATTTACAGTCATTTTTGACTATGACGTACAAGACATAATGTAAGAAAAACCACATCCTATAACATGTACATATCGTGAAAGCTCATTAGATAATGATCTCTATCGCTTAATAACTCTGACAGACCAAAATCTATGTCACTGAAGAAGTGCGAAAACAGATACATTCAACGTTTTCAGGTTTATGGAACGTTTGAGTCTTATAGGGACTTGTTAAACATATTATAAACAATATCAAAACTCCATACACATCATACATCCTCAATTACGATTTGTCACGTCTGCTAGTAAGCATTAATAAAAAGACAGAGAGAAAGACACTTCATATTTTACAAAAAGAAAATTATTACTTTCTCAGTAAGTCATCCTTTGTACAAATTCTTTATGATTGTCATTTAGTGCAAATAAAAGAGCTTCACAAAAAAAAAGAATATATTAAAAGAAAACCATCATTCACATTTGCATTCCTTCAAAACTTACACTGGACCAAGAGAGAGGCTTTTAATGATATTTTCCCTCAGGTTTGAGGGTATTTGTCATGATATATCTGCTGAGGCTGGGTTTATGATTATTCTACTTCACAGAAACATACACATTTACATACAGCAATATGCTCCAACCATTTTTTTTTCTAGCTCCTGGATGTCCTATAACTGGAAAAAGTATTACATTTTCCTTCAAGATACATCCTTTGTACATTTACACATTTGATCTGAGACACCAACGCACTGGTTTCTATCACTGATATTGGAACATGAATGGCTTCTACTTTGACGATTATTCTCATCCACCACTATCACCATGTGCCTAGTGGAAAGAACTGTCTCAATAAACCTCATTCAAGGTCTGAATTCTGTGCACGTAAACATTTAACGACGACTCCACTGTTCTGAAATTATTGACTGCCCGAGAAAGGTGAGAGGTTAGAGAATAGTCAGGGAGGTAAACCCAGCGAGATGTGTTGGCTCCCCTGATGTTTTATCCTAATCGGCCATCAGCTCTGTCTTTTACATCTCCCATACCAACGTCCTGGAAAACAAGACAGTACATTTAATAGTATAATGAGTTCAGGGTGCTATGCTATTTAAGCTCCGTTATCAGAAGTCACTGAGGCGGTATCTGTGTGTATGAATGTGTTTGAATGAGAAAGGAAAAAAATGGAGTGAAAGAGTATGGATTTTCTTTTCTATATGGGTGTTGGTGTTGAAGCAAAGCGGTGATAAGTCTTCTCTGAGCTACCCCTCCTCTGACACTCTCCTGCAGCATGTGCAGCCATTCTCCTCGTGGAAGGAGAAACGTGTTTTTAATAGAGATTCTGTGCTGCTTCACCGGTTGGCCAGAAAAGGTGCTTATTTAAGTCTGTTCTGACCATGTCACAAGTAAGAGTTCCATCCGGTTTAATTCTCGTCCATAGTGTAATTTTTTTTTCTGTTAGCATTTGAAGGGCTCACTTTGGGCCCCTCCATTCTACCAGTGTGTGCCACTGGGGCTTCAGTCCCTGGTAAGTCCCCTCCAGCCCTGACAGAGGCACTATAGTCCACTCCTCTACCTCACCTCTGTTACCTCCTGCCCACCTCGTTCTGTCGGAGGAACTGGATGTTGGAGCTGCTGTCGGCCAGTTCAGGGTACTGTTCCACAGGCAACACATAGTATCCGTCATAGCCAGGCACGCGCCCTGTAGCCAGCAGCTGTTGGCGTTCGCCCTCCGCCCAGAGTCGACCCCCTTCCCGGTCCCTGCCCTCCCTGGCCCTCTGCTGCTCGTGGGCCCAGGCTCCCGACACCGCCCTCTGGTGGACGGCCTCCGCCAGCCGCGCACGCTCCCTCTCCAGGACTTCCACCCCGAGGCCGTAGCGCACGCTGAGGGAGATCACGGAGGTGTGGATCTCCACGGTAACTCCCCGCCGTGAGCGCCCGCTGACGGTGACGTTGACCATGTTATCGAGCGTCTTCCGGCCGCTGCTTAACCCCAGCGCTAGCAGGTCGCTGTCGGCCAGGCCCAGCTTGACAAAGTAATGGCAGTCCCGCCCATCCAGGGTGTAGTGCGCCCCTTCCAGGTAGATGGCGCCGTGGAGCACCTGAGCCACCTTGCGGCTGTCCTCGCTGGCCAGACCGGACACGGCCGTGGTCGCGTGACCGTCGCGGATGGCTAGCATCATGCCGCGGCCAATGACAGGGGCGCGGGATCCAAACCAGTATCCGCGCTTGCCCCTCTTGTTGTGTGCCTCCTTGTTGAGGGTCCGACCCTCCAGAGCCATGAAGGCCTGGTTATGGCGCTCTGCGGCATGCTGAACACCTGTCATCAACTGGAGAAACAAAGAAACAATCTTTGAGGCCCTAATAAGTCACAATGTACAGATTTGATTGGATGAGTAGCATCATGTGATATTGTCCATGAGTTTCCTGGGCCACTAAACCAGTGCTGTAAAGGCAAGACAAGCTGTAAAAAAAAAACAACGCTCTGTCAAAATGTAATAACGCTCAATAATTTATAGGTTGTAGGTCCAGGTCCGGATAGAACGGCGTCTGGGTTCGGACCCGGACTGCGATCCGCCTATTAATGACCTCTGCATTAGGGACTTGCTTTTTGTTGTTTCTACAATTTATTAATTGTTATAGCTAAATATCTACAATACTAAAAACGTGTTATTTTAGTGAGCGTGTGGGTCTACATGTATGTGAACGGTTGTGTGTATAATGGGTATGAATTGCATGAGTGCGTACGGGTTTTGCACATGGCACGGACACCATCAGGGCTGGGAGTTGGACTATGACTGGGACTGATCTCTAGAAACACCTCTTTACACTCAGGGTGGAGCGAGGCCATCTGCCTCAGTGGCCAGTGCTATGAGATGTAGTGTGCTTTACCCACCTGGGACGTCTCGCAGTGCTGGCTGGCCAATAGCTCATAGGGAGGCTCAGAGAAGTAGAGGGGTGGCCGGGGGTAGCCGGGGATAATGTTACTGAGCTGGAAGCCAAACATCACCAGCCAGCTCTTCACATCTGGAACACACAGAGACAGAGATAGGGACCAGATAGTACGCACACCGTTCATGACGGGGAGAATAAAGTAGAATGAATGTTGTAATGACAAAGTGACATGCACAGCAATGCCATCTGTTGTCTATGGTATACTTGTGTGAAGTTCATTAAAGGGCAACAGGCCTTACTAGCTGGAGGGACAATGACACAGAGCTACTGAATACAACGTGCAGTGAAGGAAAGCTGCCTTACCAGTCACATAGCTCTTCATGTCCAGCATGTCGCTCAGTGGGTTGTTGTTCTTGAACATGTAGAGGTTGAACGGCGCCGGGTCGCGGGCCACGCGAGGCAGCAGGCTGTGGTCTGGGCCGGTCCAGCGGCCTGCCAGCACGTCGTAGTCCCGCTTGGCAAAGTGGACCAGCTTGGTCAGGTGGTCGTACAGGCCGCCGTGGAAGCCGATGACCAGGGGGAACTCCGGGTTGGAGTCGTGGTAGAGCTCGCCGTACGCCGTGTACTGGAGCTGAGAGAGGGGACAGGCTCACCGTCACACACAGCCCACAGAGTCATGATGATAAGGTACATATATGAACAGTACTAGTCAAAGGCTTGGACACACTTTCCCATTCAAACTTTTGACTGGTACTGTATATAAATACATGAGATATATCATATTATTACTTTTATATTATTATATTACTTGATTTTCTTTTATGCATGAAAATGGCCACGTTTGTCATTACAGCTACATTTACTTGTTTTAATCACAGCTTAATTCACCCACATCACCATGTAGCACACTAACAAGACTAACAAGCACACCGATACCAGTACCTGTTTAACCATCTGCCCGTTGCTGCTGAAGATAGCCAGTGGTGTGCCGGTGTTGTCTGAGGCTATGTAATACTCCTCTCCTCCGGTCACCTCCATGGCGAACAGGTGGCCCTGCAGGTCGTAGTAGAACGCCGTGATCTCTCCACCGGAGTGGTTGTACACGTGGGTGATGCGCTCGGGGTAGTTGAGGTCGGCATAGAAGAACTGGAGGTGCTCTCGGTCCTTGGTCTTCCGGGACACTCTCCTCCCCAGGCCGTCGTACCGGTAGCGCACGCTCCATCCGCCCGGCACGCGGCTGTAGGCGCGCTCCAGCAAGCCATTGGAGTTGTAGTCGAAGGCGTCGGAGCCGCGCTGGCTGAGCACGCCGTCCTCGTCCAGCCGGTACTGCATGTCGCCCAGGCGCGTGATGCGGTCGCGCAGGTCGTAGCGCAGCGGCAGGAGTCGGGCACTGTTGCCGGGGTTGAGCAGGTGGAGGTTGCCATTGAGGTCATAGCTGTAGCGCCAGGTGGACCAGTCGTTGACCTTCACCCCCACCAGCTGCCCGTCGCCGTCGTACTCGTAGCGGTACTGCGTGGTGTTGGCGTACGGGCCGATCTTCAGCTCCCGCTTCACCACGCGGCCCATGCTGTCGTACTGCACCGTCATCCAGTACATGAGCGAGCGGAAGATCTCGTACTGCACCTCCTTGATGCGCCCGTGGGCGTCAAAGTGCTTGGAGAGCGTCATCACCGCCGTGGTGATGATCTGGTTGATGTCGTAGTAGATGATGCCGAACTTGCCAAAGTGCTCCACTTTGCCGGAGATCTCGTCGTAGCGGAACAGGTCCACGGGCAGGGGCGTCTCGCCGATCACGGGCTTCAGGCTGGCCACCCGGAAGCTGTTGTCGTGGTAGGTGTAGTCGAAGCGTGCGTTGACCATGCCTTCCTCGGAGAAGCGGTACATCTGCTTGTCCACCAGGGGGCCCACCTTCCTGTAGCGGATGGTGCAGGAGAAGCCGCCGCTCTGCAGGTTGACCGTCTTCAGCACGCCCGCCGTCTCGTCGTAGCCGATGGCCACGGCCGTGCCGTCGTACAGCACCTCGGACAGCTTGCCCAGCTTGCCGTACTTGTACAGCACCCGCCTCCCGGTGCCCAGGTACTGCACGGCCCTGGGCCGCCCGTCCTCGCTGAAGTCGTGGATGACGGTGGCGTTGCTCTCGGGCGGGTTGTACGTGTTGCGGATGTAGCCCAGCGACACGTGCGTGGACATGGTGTGGCGGGCCATGCTGGGCATGGTGACGGAAGTGACCCTGCCCGAGGGGTCAAATTCTAGCACATACTGCCTCTGGCTCTGCTGCAGGAGGAGCACCATGGACTGGAGGGAGGGAGAGAAAGGAAAAATAAGAAGAGCTTAGTTACATTGTTCTATAGGATCGCTTTGTGAGATAAAACAAAACATTGTCCAAGTGTAATTAAACAGGGATTAGTCTAGTGATATCTACTCCACACAGCAACACTCCACAGACGAGCCTCTCACCTTGTCCTGGTAGCTGAAGTTCCAGACTTTCCCGTCAACAAAGGTGCGTGACAGAACCCGGCCAAAGGTGTCAAAGTCACTCTTCTGGTTCATGCTGCCTCTCTGCAGGCCCACCAGACGGCCCGTTGCAGAGTACGACACATTGACCACGGCTAGGCTGCTGCTAGGCAACCAGCTGGCTGGGCGACCCTGGGCGTGTTGAAATAAATAAACATGAATTACAAACTGATCACACTTTGAAAAGTTTGAACATTCTGTTTGGTTGACTGTAACAGTAACTAACCTGAGCGTCGTATATGATTCTGAGGGTGAATTTCCTGTGGTCGTCATAGATCTTCTCTGTTCGAGTGGTTCTGTCAAAGTCCACCGACAGTAGGTTCCTACCATGAGCCTGTGGTAGGAAAGAGGACAGATGGAGGAAAAAAGGAGGGTTCAGAAGTGAAACCAGACTACAGAGAGAGTCAAATGTTTCAAAGACGAGCACTCACCCTGAGTTTGCGTCCGACCACGGTGACTTTGCTCTTGATCAGCTCCTTTCTCATCCTCCACTCTATGGAGTTGTGGCCGCTGTCGGTGGGCAGAGAGATGTTCCTGCGGCCGATGGTGGGGCTGGCAGTCCCAGCCACAATGTGGGGCTCGGTGTGGAAGCTTAGGCCTAACCCGTTGGCATAGGTCACACGCATGGTCCCGTTGGAGTAGAACTGATAACCGTTCCTCACTTGATCTGTAGGGGGCGACAGAGACAGAATAAAAACAGGGTCTTTCACCAGGATGCCTCTCTCTCTCTCTCTCTCTCTCTCTCTATCTCTCTCTCCCGCATTGTACCTTAATGGTGGCATAAGTAAGTGGAAGTGTTCTATTGTTCTCAGGCTGGCCAATTTACTAATTGTTACAGCATGTGTTTGAATAATAAACAGATTTGCGGCCGACCTGTCCTGGCTGTGAAATGTTTTGGCTGTACCCACCACCCCCTCATTTACACACTCTATGAAAGGGTGTGAAAACAGAGGGAGTCAAACTTCTTTCCGGTAAAAAGTATTTTTTCCCAAATTACCCTGCTGCATTGTAACACTGCCACGCTAAAACAAAGAAATTGCACGTATTCCTTCTTTAGTCAGCCAGACACGGACAGGGAGACTGGCGTGCGCAGAGTTGGGAAGAGGGATAGGATGAACCAAAGAAATGGATCATGTGATGAGAGAAATACATGTAGGGACGACGAAGATGAAGAGAAAATGTGTGGAAGAGGTTGGTGAAGGGAACTAAAGCCCCATTTTATTACCTTCAAACGATTATTACATAAAACACAAAAGGATATACAATTTCTGATTGCGTGTCAACCGGCGAGTGAAAAACGCTTTAGCTGGGAACGGCAAATCCTGTAAGTTATATTGTATATGTGACTCCAGGGACGTGACGGGAGAAACTCAAGGCACACTTGATACAGAAAACATTAGATTACACCCTATCTGATATCTAATATGGCTGACTGATACGACGCTGTGCATTAGTGCACAATGATATTTCTCAAAAGCAAAGACTGCTAGGTTATGATATTCTCTGCGGCCGCCAAGAATCTAAAAAAAGAAGAAGAAAAAAAACTGACAATTTCATTTGATACAGAAAACATTACATTAGTTTGATAGCTGACTGACTGCATTACACTGAGAGACTTCTGAGCAGACACAGATGGATGAAGATTCTGGTGGGAGAAATAGGAGTGTGTTCAGAAAGTGAGCCCGCATTGTCCTCTTTGAGCAGAAGATACATAACGTGATCACGTTAGACCTGATATCCTTACACAGCACATTAGCCGGAAATGACTGTTTCTGAACACGAAGCTGTGTACTCCTCGCTCAAACAATACCAAGTGTCTCTCACTGTTTCCCACAATAGCAGGTATCGGCTGACAGCTGGAAAGGCGAGAGATACATACAAATGAGGTTTCAGACTCAATGCTAAAGGCCGAACGCAAGCCTCACATTCCATTTACACGCTACAATGTCATTATCTCCTCCATTTTGCCAGAGAAAGGTATCTAGGAGCTAAATAACAAACAGTATTAAAGGCGGTAGAAACTCCCGGAATGCCTCTAACAAGACAGGAGCTCTCAAACCAGGCTTTTAAGAGTGCCTTACATGCATCCATCTTTCAGAAACAAGCCAAGGCCAAACTTTCCCAGGCTGTTAAAAACAGATTTGGTTTCCGGAGACCATTTTGTGTCAGTCCTTCCGCGTTAGATTGAAATAAAGTGTTTGAGTTTAAAGTGGTCGAGCAGCTTTGCCCAGGATTACGACTCCCCCTAGGGCGGTCTTTCATATAAATCAGCCCAATCTCTACTCACACGGCTCCACTG
Source organism: Galaxias brevipinnis (assembly GCA_036023535.2). Classification (NCBI taxonomy): domain Eukaryota; kingdom Metazoa; phylum Chordata; class Actinopteri; order Galaxiiformes; family Galaxiidae; genus Galaxias; species Galaxias brevipinnis. The sequence goes on along the minus strand of JAVQIZ010157674.1, from coordinate 3,672 downwards.
GGCCCCCGACTCACAGATGAGATTCCATTTCTCTTCTGTCACAGGGCCTCTGCGGTGGGTCAGCGGGGAAATACATTCCTTATCCCGCCTCCACTCTTATTTGTTGCTCTGCCTCTCCTTCTTTCCTTTCTCCCTCCTTCCACTCCCAGCGCCGCTCGCCCTCGCTCACAGCAGACTATTTCCCTCTCGCCCCTCGCCCCCCTCTCTTGATCTTGGTAAGCATCTGAAAAAACCTCAGGGACCTAGTTAGTTTTTCTCCCCCACTCGCTTTGGCAGTTGCAACCAAGGGGTGGCAGGGACAGGCTCTCCCTCAGAGTGGAAGCCCAGGACTACCAATAAGAACCTGGGGCTTGCATGGCAAAGGGACTGATGGGCTTGATCAACGTTTCATAATTGACCTCATTAACATTATCAAGGTTATGGATTTGAATAATAATAAGCATATGATTGATTGACATCTTAAGGATATACTGCATCTACATTGATGGGTGGCATGAAATCATGCAATGAGCTGATCTACTAAACCGTTAATGATGATTCACCTTGCACTACAGTGTAGGAGGCCTCCACGGACGACAGGTTGGTGACCAGCGTGAGGTCATCGTCTCGGCTGGAACTCTCCATGTCAACGTTGATGGATTGGTCGAGCTCCTGCCGGAGGCTGGTCACTACGCCAGTGGGGTAGGTCACGTTGGTCAGACGACCCTCACTATCGTAACTGACCAACACAGACACATGGCCATATGTTAGCCTTTCCAACCCTGTACCTTTCTATTAAACACCGAACCCACACACACGCTCATACACACACACACACACACGCACGCACGCACGCACACACACACACACACAGAAGCACACGTTGGCGGCCACAAAGCTAGTACTGACTGGTAGAAGTTGGTCCAGCCCGTTTCATCTGCCTTGGAGGCCAGCAGTCCGCTGCTGGAGGAGTAGCTCATCTGCGCCACCTCCTGGTTGAAGGCTGCCACTGAGCGCAGGCCTCCTGCAGGGTCCAGGCCTAAAGTCACCACCTGCAGACCCAGGAAGAGGAGCCATGGTCACAAAGCTATCTACTGCAACACGGTCAGAGGGTGTGTCTACCATGCCTCAACCCAGGCCTTCAAGTGTGTGTGTGTGTGTGTGTGTGTGTGTGTGTGTGTGTGCGTGTGAGTGTGTGTGTGTGCACCCACGTACCTGGTTCTCCGGCAGCAGCACCAGCCGCAGCTGCCCCGAGCCGTCCCTGCGGATCTTCAGGCTGTTGTTGCAGTTGTCGTAAACGGCCGACAGCTCGCCGTCGGCGCCGTAGGTGAAGTTGTACACGGGCTCGCCGGTGATCAGGCTCAGTGTCTGGCGGTGCAGGCCGTCGGGGCTGAAGACGTACAGCTCCTGCTCCCGCGGCGAGCCCACCTCGTAGGCCCCCGTGCCGGGCGTGGGCAGCGGCTGGTTGCGGCGGACGGCCCGCACGCGGATGTTGTTGAGGTCGGCGATGTAGAGCGTCCCGTCGGGCGACACGGCCAGCGAGGACGGCACGTTGAGGCCCGCATCGGCCGCGTAGCCCTCGTCGCCGTAGTAACAGTTGCAGTTGACGTCGTTCTTGCAGTCGCAGTCGGAGGCGGCGCCGGCGAAGAGCGAGATCTCCCCCGAAGCGCTCACCTAAAGAGAGGGATGAGAGAGGGGGGGAGGATTTGATATGAGGCTCTATATGTGTCCTCTCAATCACTTGAATGTCAACTAATAGTCCTCTCAGAGGAAGCTTTGAAAAAGGATTGATTAAAGCCCCGGTAAGAGGGACACCTCCCCCGCTGACCTGTCGGACGCGGTTGATCCTCTTCTCGTCCGTCTCGGTGATGTAGAGCGTGGCCGCGTGGGAGATGGTGATGGCCGTGGCTCCCTCCAAGGCTGAGTGGATGGCCAGCTTGCTGAGGGAGTAGTCGATGCCTGGGACCTGGCAATGCATGGGTCTGCCGGCGATGATGCTCACCTAGAGCAGATCAGACCACAGCATGGCTGGGTTAGCTCTGGGGCGGATCAACAGGACCCGGAGGACAGGGGAGGCTCGGTGCTCACCTGCTTGTCCTCGGTGATACGGAGGACGACGTTATTCTCCAGGACGTAGAGGGAGTTGTCGGTGGGGTTCACTGCTAGGTCTGTGGGGTACTCCAGGCGCACCTGCATAAACACACAAGTTTACAATAATATCTATGTATTTCATAGATGTAACTGTCCTTATCTGGAGGTAAGTGTTATTGTGTGCGCGCGCACCTGTGTGTGTGTGTGTGTGTGTGTGTGTGTGCGCACTTACCTGGCTGACATCCATGCTAGAGTCACAGCTGAGTGGTCGGACAGCGGTCAGGTCATTGGTCTTTATCAGGGTGGTGATCGTCCCTTTCTGGTCCACCTTGCGGATCATGGTGGCGTCAACAAAATACATCAGGCCGTTCTTATCCAGAGCGATACCTGAAAGACAGAGGCGGGATGAACAACACATATTAACAGCCGCCGTCGTGAGTTCTTAGTTCTATAGCGTTGTCAGGATCTCCATCCTATGGCACAGCTTCACGAAAGAAATCCGACTTTGAATCGTCACTTTCACGGTCAAAGTTCTCACTACACTTGTTTGCGCGAGTCGTTTCTGCGGGGCGCGTCTCATCATGCACGGTCACCCACTCTTCATGGTGTCATTACCACGGGGAACGGGCCTCCCCACCTCCCCAGACTCCCAGGGGTACAACACAACACCAGCTAGGGAGGCGATGGAGCGGGAGAGCAAGAGAGACAGATGAGGCTTTTAACATAGTGACAATACAGGCCCGGCTGCTTTGTGTCTGCCGCTAACAACAATCAAACAGGTGTCGAGACTCTCCTGAAACACGTTCGCCCTCGCTCACCACCCCGCAGAGGTGTAAACACACACTGGCATCAACGTGTGCCTCTGTGGGTGCTTTTGAGAGAGACAAACACACAGGCAATGAGAGAAAGAGAGAGAGACAAAGAGACAGAGAGAGAGAGAGAGGGAGAGAGAGAGAGAGAGTGAGAGAGAGAGAGAGAGAGAGAGAGAGAGAGAGTGAAGGAAGCTTAAGAGACAGAGGCAGAGATAAAGACAAAGAAGGACAGAGGCAGAGAGTACGATAGAGACAGAGAGAGCAATAGAGAGAGAAAGAGAGTGAGAGAGAGAGAGACAGACAAACAGAGATTGTCACTGCTATCAAACAAAGTGTGTGTAAAGTGTTTTCCGTGTGACAGGATGTGGATTGGAGACTCTGTTTGTGTGTGTTAAAGGGAGCTGCCAGCGGTGTGTGTGTGTGCCTCTGTGTTAAAGAGTCATCCCCCATGTGTCAGATTGTGACAGGGGTGACACTCAGTGTGACAGTTTGATGTCGGATCATTTGTCTCCTTTCCAGGTCACCACTCTAAGCAAATCAGATGGCAAATTATTCTCTCTCTCTCTCTCTCTCTCTCTCTCTCTCTCTCTCTCTCTCTTTCTCTCACACACACACACTAGCAAGAGAGTTTTGAGAAGTAACAGAAGGGGTAAAGTCATTTCTCCTTCTCTTTTCGGTTGAAGAAGTTGCCATATCAGGCACGTCTTTCCTTCCCTCTTGGCTGTGCGGGGGGGGGGGGGGGGGGGGGGGGGGGGGGGGGGGGGGGGGGGGGGGGGGGGGGGCGGGGGGG
>JAVQIZ010157666.1:0-20583 GCA_036023535.2 Galaxias brevipinnis | reverse complement strand
ATATTACAATCTGTTTAACTGGGCAAGCCAACACTGCAATGTTGCAATGGAAAAGCGAAGCAGAAAAAGCAGTGAAGGGCCTCTCCCGGGGATGGAAGGGGTGGAAGGGCAATCAAAACACTGACAGACTGCTTCAGGTTTGAAGGCAGCCAATTTAGTCCAAACAAATGTAGCACATTGGTTTTTCAACAACATTTTGTTTTCATAATTCAAAAGTGCATTCTTTTTTGAGTGTTTTGCAATATTGTTTGTTTTTGCATTTGCATTTTTATCCTTGTCAAATGTGTTTCTATGGAGAATGTGGTACGTTTATTTGAGTGTTACTGTGTTGCGTTCAACAGGTGGTTTTTTTCTAACTGGCTATATGGGGTCGCTAAACCAATGGATGCTTGGTAATAGGTGAACCCATTAATAGCCCGGTAAAGTTTATCAGTTTAGGATCAGATTGAACCATGAACAAACATCGTGGGTAAACAGTATTTTTGGTATATTGCCCAGCCCCAGTGCAAATATGGGAGAAGCTTATATGCTTGTTGCATAACTGCTCAACTGGTGTGTATTAGAAGGAGAGTCTACTGTTGCTGTCAAATTTCACGAGGCAGTGAGAAGATTATGTCAAATGGAATTTCATGGTTGTGGATCAGACAATGTAGCAACACACAGCCCTACAATCTACAAAATGATGACAGGTATTCACAATCTGAAAATCAATTTGAAAAACTCAATAGATCATTGCATTGAAATATAGTGGACAGGTTTTTGCATCCCAACAGTATTTGGGCATTAATATTTTATTTTGCATCAGTTCTAAAATTCTGCTGATGTTGAAAACTCATTGATTAGACAAAACATATTCTTTCAAATGTTTGCATTGACATTGAGAACCAGGATATGCGATACATGGTATATATAATGTGTATGTGATAAATAAATGGATATGATCTTATGTAACCAGCAGGGTTTGGGAAGGCCAGTCACACTTCAGCTTGCCCTCAGGACCAGGACAGACAGGCTCACATTGATAGAGCTCTCTCTCTCTCTCTCTCTCTATCTCTCTACTCTCTCTTATCTCTCTCTACTCTTTCTCTCTCTCATTCTTTCTCTCTCCCTCTCTCTATCTCTCTCACTATCTCTCTCTGTTCCTCTTTCACACGCGCACACATACACACAAACACACCCACCCACACATTACTTTGCCTTCCGGGGAGCAACTTTCGGCTGCAGACTCATTGGGGTTCTAAATGGGGCACGGCTATGGCATTAGTGTCAGCACACATATGCTTCGTGTATGTCACCGCTGCCAATGCACACACCATGAGGGAAGTCACCAACGAAGACAAACACCAAACATACATATAGCTATACACGCCTCCCAGCCCTGCAATACACACACACACACACACACACACATACACATATTCGAGAACATGCCAACTCTCAATCTCCCTACATGCAGTCGTGCAAATCAAAATGATGTATGTTTTTGTGAATGAATCAGGACAAATATGCTTTGACTTCTGCACTGGGCATAAAGGGTGAATCACTAAGGCAACGTCGATGTGGTGTCCACAGCGTGCAGCACTGCCACGAGTTTGCACAGGGGTTCTGGATGCTTCCATTTTAACATGCCTCACTAATATGTTCAAAGTTTGTGCCATGATGATCAAAGCAAGTTCTGTTTGTGTTCATAGTCAACACAACAAGTCTCATCCATCAACGTGGCTAATGATGCGAGGAGCAGTCTTCAGGATTGTGTGGGTGTGTGTTTGCGCGTGTGTGCATGCATTTGTGTGAGGAGGGGATGGGCTGGTGTTTTGCAGGGACACATTCCCCCGGAATTAAAGTGTCAACATAATGCAAAGTATGATTGATAACCCGCGTGTATATTGAACGCAGAATTGGCGTTCAAAGTATGACAGCAAATGGATGCAATAACAGTAAACGTAAACAGTTGGCATTTACTATACTATTATGGTCATTAAAATTGAATTCACTAGCTGTCTGTTACAGCTCTTATCAGTACATAAGATCTCACCATCTTTGTACTACAGGGGAAAAAATCCATTGTATTCAAATGGCTTGGGTGTGTTACCTCTATCTGAGGTATTTTGTAGTCCTCCAGTACTTTACGCCCACTAGTCTGGCGTGTAAGGGCATCACAGGAACATCTGACTCTTTAGGACCATGAATAATCCGCCTTGTTCAATATCTTTTTTTTATTAAATGGGTCACCTCCAGATCATGGTCAAATTAATCTTATTCCAAAATTAAAACCAAACAAGATTTACATCCTCTGTCGTGAAATTTCCCTCAGTATTATCAAAATCATTGTACTGGTGGTTTCTAATTTGATGTAATTTAAACTGTGGAACAGAAAAAATGTGATGCCACTCGATATGATAAGTGAATCTAAAAAAAAAAATGCCACACACAACAAACAATTCACAAAAAGGTTTACTGTCATGTAAATATACATTTATTTAGTTTATTCATCTTGTTGCAAACAGTTGCAACAACTATTCAAGGCCCATCCATTACACATCTCTAGGAACTAGCTATATATTTTCCACCTTGTTGCACCTCCAGTAGAACAGGTTTGATTCACTTGACCTGTTACAAGTAACACACTAACTGTAGACTTTCAGCAGGACCTGTCCTTGACTTCACCCTTTCAGTGTGACCAACCAAAAAGACTTCACAAAAATGGAATTACAATCTCCTGTCCTCCATGTGCTTATCTTTCAGAACCGTATGTCAGATATGCAATACAGGTCATTAAAGAGACACACTTCCACTAACACCTACTGCTCAAACCATTTGCCTGGTATAGCACCAAACCGAAATTCAAAAATGCTAAAATGCCATTTAGATGATTATTCTTTATGTACGCTGCTAACTAGCAGCTTTCGTGCCTGCTTCATTATGATGATCAAAAGAACAGTAGCCCGGAAAAAGGCTCAGTGGTTTACAGAAAGACGGTAGAAAAAAAGAAGGGACACCTCCTATCCAATGGTTCCGGAAATGGAACTGATGTCATGAAGCATATTCTGGAAACATGCTAACAAATTCCCGTTACCGTAATAAATATCGGAGAGGTGGTGATCATCAAAGCCTTTTTTTTTTTTTTACTTTATCTAAAAAATTGCATCTGTCGCATATGGTTTTCATTTTCGCACCGGAGCTAAATACGGTGAACGCACGCCTACACTTACAAAAGACACTCTGTGTATAGCATACCATCTCTCAACCCTGCTTCCTTCCCTTTCTCCTCTTATTTTTCAACACAACACTGTACAGTATTTCCCTCTCCTGTTCCTTGGGGTTTTCTCTGTCGGGGTATTAGTATGGCAGCAGAGATCAGGTGGCAGGGGTATGCACCACGTCAGATTAGCAGGTCTGCCCCATCAGCCTGTAATGTGGGGTAGCTTACTACAAAGCCCTGTCAGTCATCAGAGCCCCACTGTAATCTCTCCCAGCAAACTCCGCCGCAGGACGTGGCAGCTGTTTCTCTGCCACAGAGCGGAGAGAGGAGACTTGGCCTTTCATCCCATTCTAAAGGAGATCGCTGCACCACCCTGGCTTTGTTTGAGTGGTAGAATGCATGCCATCATGCTGATGGTCGGTGGATAATCCCCCCCCCCCTCTCCACCCCCCACCTTCCCACTCCCAATCCCAAGGAAAGTGGAATGCCGATGTCACATACGTCATCTGAGGAACCACATGGGGAGCTGAACGGGGGGCAGTGAAGTGTGTGTCAAACTCTGCTGCAGCTGATACAGCCTGTTCCACACATCCCATCTCTACGTGGGAGGAGAGCTGAGGATTGGACTGCGCCACAGTATCTGTTTCTCTTCTGCCCCCTCTGGATTGTAGAGGCGAATGGGCTGTCCCAGATGGAATATGAATCTCTTTTTCTCTCTGTCTCTCTCTCTCTCTCTCTCTCTCTCTCTCTCTCTTCTTTTTTTTTTTTTTTTTGCCTTCAGCCTTCATCGGTAAGAATCCACAACAACAGCAGCAGCAGCAGTAACAAAAGTCTTATTCAGAGTTGTGTCTTGATGGTGTTCTGTTACCAGAGCTAAACATAATCGCCCTGCTCCACAACATGGCCTCTAATCAAAGCCCCAGGGGGGAGTGAGACTCTTGCCTGCGCAGTTCATGATGAGAGAGTCTGTTTTTAACAGCTCCAAAACCACAAATTGTCGCTTCAAAGCTGAAAGGGCGTCCTACTTTTGCAATCAATTATGCAACGCCTTTAAGTTTGAATCTATTTTAATGGGCCTAGATGACAGAAAATAAAAATCGAACCGTACCAACGGTACACAAACAAACGTGGTTCAGTTTCCACACTGAGATGATTAATGGATGGCCCTTAGTTGTCAGGAGGAAATTAGCAATTCTCACTCCAACTGATAGTTTGCAGTCTGCTCAGCAACAAGACCGACAGAGAAAACAGATAAAAGATGTGTCTGTTGTGGTGCAGCGTGAGGCAGAAGCCGGAGTGACTGAAATGTAGGCCAGGGGAATTCACGCGAGTTACATCATTAACCTCACCTCTCTTACCACATTATCCTCCAACCTTCGTTTTGGTTTAAGTGGATGATGCATTCCTTGAATAATCCTCCACTTAGTCTAGAGAGGAAGCTATGAAGGTTTCCCCCGTTGGTGAGTGCTGGAGAGTTGAACTAAATCCTGAGACTAACTTTGACTCTTTTATCGTAGCTTGCATCAGCACAGGTGAGAAGGGCCTCCTTCTTCACATGTCAGCGGAGTGGAGCATACAGAGGGAGAGTGAAGAGTAGGCTGGAAGTTGGTCTGCAAATCTTGCTGGCTGAACATGAATAATGGAAGAGGAGACATTCACAGACAAGCACCAACCTATCCATAACCACCTTCCTACTTCGTAAGAAAATCTGAAAAAAAAACACAAAAACAAGACCAGTAGGAACAAGTCCTAATAGCAGACTTAAGAGCATCAGAGAAAGGAATGTATAATCATTTATAAATAAATAAAATCTAATATCAAGGTGGCCCCTGTGCAGTTTGTTTAAAGAGTCTAAGAGAATTGTAAATGCTGAGATAAGTAAAAAAAATAAATAACAAAAGCATAAACAAAGCAGTGGTGGTGAGTGTTTCTCATCAGAAAGTACCAACACCTCCACCTCCCCTAAAGCTGCTTCTCACCCCATTGTCATCCCGCCATGCATAACGTCCACTCCTATTACCAGCCCCGTCAACACAAGTCCCTGCTCTGTTTATCCCCCACCTCTGCTCCCTGTTTGGAAGCCCTTCTTACTTAAGCAGCCTGAGTGGAGGTTTGGAGATAAGAGGCAGATCAGGGAAAGGAGAGTTTGCCTTACACCAAAACACAGCTGGCCTATCAGGGTAGAGGCAGGCCAGGCCGTTCGGCATGCAAAGCTGCTGTCACTGGAGGGGAGAGGGATGGTGAGAAGAGGAAGAAGAGGAGTAGGCAGGAGGGGGGGGGGGGGGGGTGCAAAATGCCGACAGACACTCAGAAATAATCACCATATCCCCCTTCACCCAAGCTTAGAGTTCTGTCAGCACACAGCACCACCCACTCCCAGTGTACCAGTCCTCTCTGTCACACACACTGCACTGCCACACCGGCCCAAAGACATATGCGCGGCACCTTAAAGAAGCGCATGCCCAACAGCGCGATTTACACTCAGGATCTGACGCCAGGTCCACACTCGCTATAACTCTTGAGGCTAATTCTGCCCGTTTGAATGAAAAATGAAAATTTTATGAGAATGGCAGGTCGATTCATTTTATCCCTTGCGAGCAATTTTCTCCCTATCTGTTATGTATCCAAATATTGACGTTGTAAAGACATAGAGACAGATCGCTTGTTTTGAAGAGGTGGAATACGGTGGCTGAGGTGCATAGAAGCTGGTTTGATTGGTACACATTTACCCCTGCCTACTATGTTGAAATATTCTAGAGGAATAATATTTTAGCAACAGGCGCCATCCTCCAGGCTGTCTCCTAAAGAGCACACGGCCCCACCTCCTCTGGTCTGCTGGGAGAGAGGCACAACAAGTGAGGGGGCTGGAAGACACTGCAGCGCAAGCAGAGATTTACTGATCATTTAGGAATGTACGTTTTGTCGAAATGTAGGTGGGTGGAGAGAAAGAGCTGAGAACATGGAAAAATGTAAACTAATTTGCTGGGTAATAGGGATGGACCTATTTTTTTTTTTAAAATTTGCAAGGATTTTTACTTTTCTGTTAAAATATATGCTGCTGTCTTCGATAAGGCATAGGAGATATTATACAGTAGAGCATAGCTTAACAGCAGACCTAAATCTACAAAGTGTTCAGAAGTGCAGTATTGGACAGTGTCTTAAATTTTCCTTCTTGGCGTCAACAAAAAATGATGCCGTTTCAGCAGAACAGGTGTGACCGGCCTAATTGATAGTGATGGTCTCCGGCCGAAAGATACAAATGAAGTAGAGCGAAGGGCGCTAACTCTGCCTTCTCTCCTTTTCTCACTGAAGCATGCAAGAGCGGTTGCCATCAGTCACTTGATATTAGTGTCACGAACAATCAACCCCAAGTGATTTCAAAAGCGGCATGCAGCACTTAGACAATAATCTCCTCTACCGCCAACTAAATGAATTTGGATTTCCAAAGAGACCCCACCACAATCACAACGTTATTTACATCAAGCCCAAGCAATTCACGCCGGCTTACTGTAATGAAGTCAATAGATTAGTTTGTATGCATGTATTCAAATTCCCTTTAGCCTTCCAAAACGTGACTCCTCGAATCTTAACTATCCCATTATCGTTGGGGTTTATGCAATGTTTAATGACTCTAAATAAATGATTGAAATTCGTTTTTGCTTCATGTTTAATTACTTTTCATTATTTAATGGGGTTAGAGGACACACGCGCACACTCACACACACACACACACACACACACACACACACACACACACAGACAGGGGAGGAATAGGTCCTCCCGAGATGGTCCAGGATTTGTTCTCAAAACCCTATTACCTTCAAGTTAGCACCCCAATCGGTCATCAGCAACCTCTCATTTCTGTGTTTGATTAGCATTTATATTTAGTTCAAGTCTCAATAAAGTACAGTTTTCATGGGATTCGTTGATGGGTTCACCAAGATTGATATTTGAATACTAGAGATAAAGTAGTGTCTTGCCTGTTTAATGAAATCCCTAGATTTGATCTGTTAAGACAGGGCCTGATTGTAGCATCCAGCAAGGTGACAGGGTCCCTGACAAGCCAGCATGGGGCTGATCAGAAGAGACGGGGAATTTGTTCCTAACGGAGCCATGAGATGGCTTTTACCTTGAGATAAGGTCAGGGGCTTGGACTTGGTATGTGCGTGTGTGTGTTTGTTTTGGGCAGTGAATATAACAAAGAATAAAGACCAATGACCTGCGGCTGCAAATGGGCAGCAAAAGTATTCATTTTGTGGGTATGTGTGTATGAATGGATGTGGTGGATGTGTATTTAGCCTTTTGGGCATCTACGGACTTCACCGCATCAATCCATTGTGTCTGCTATCTTAGGATGTTGTTGTGCATCATGTTTTAGTTCATTTGGTTACATATTCCTTAGGTTGTAGCCCTTTTAGGTATAAAACAAATTGTCAAATTTGCAGATGTGTTTCTACCGTTAATTGCGTTTTAAAATTTTAAGTGTCTCTGTATTAATATTTAGAATATCGATTATTATGATCATAATAAACATTGGCGTCAATGCATCATCGTCACCACCATGTCCATGATAAATAATGAAAGGACAAGTAGCAAGCTGTAGTTTACCTGTGTGTACTGAGACTTTAGTCACACACCAAAGCTGCTATTTTGGAAAAGACGAATGCTGCAATGTTTTACATTGTAAAGCAACAGCTAAAAAGTTTCCTCTGAGTTATCTGATAAAAACCAAACAAAAACACATTGTTTGAGCCCCTGTATTTATTATGTCTCAAACTAATTTTTTTTTGTTGCAAATTTGGCATCGTATGGAGTTTATCCAAGCATGGTAAAGTCTGAAGTCATTATTGTTTATTATAAAATACATAATTATATCATAAAGTTTACCGAAGAGCAGCCTATTTTGCATATCATCAAAGCAGACACTAAGAAGAAAGCAAGCACCTCTTTTAAAAAAGCCCTCACGGAAATGGCTTTGAAATGTGACCGCAATGTGAACTTTCTGGTGACGCCGGCTGAATGTTGACATCAAGATGTCACTTTCCACCCCAATTAGTGCGAAATGCTCAAACTTAGACAGTTAGATGGCAAGTTACTGATTTTAATGGCCTATTTGTTTGGGTGAGAACCTGTCTTTTTTAAAGAAGGGATCTGCACCATTGGTAGCTAGACTGTAAAGTATATACGGGGAGGAGTGGAGAGAGAAGAGTAGACAGGACAGAGGGATCGGGTCGGTTACCATGGCGCCAGAGCTCCGTGGTTTTGCAACGATTTAAAGATCGCCCTGGATCCTTATGCTTTTGATCCAGCTGCTTCAGGCGAAGACCACTCCTCCCCCACAACCTGGCAAGGACTAACACTAAGCCAGGTGAAGAACAGAAGAGCCGAGCAGAAGAGATGCCTCGAAAATTCTAACGCTCCAGGAATGGATTATTATCTCCTAGACAGACCTTTGCATGATTGACAGGCCACTCATAAACGAGCTATGAATATATGTGTGCTTGTCATCATTGCATGGAGAGGAAGCGTCTGATTCTGTCACATTTGATAAACTTATAAAAAAAAACGACCAAAGCGTCCCTGCTAAGATGAATATTAGATATGCTTTTCCTTATTGCTCACATTCCTTAGAACACCGCTGACTGAACCATATGGTTTTCTAGCCGAGCTAAATGGGGAACGTCGTGCTGTGCTTCAGACTCTTCTAAGGAGGTCGAAGATCACTTGGAGAATTTCAACATGAGTGGTGCCTGATGAGTGAACAGTGCATTGTGATGTAAAAACCCATCTGAACAGAAAGCGTGGAGCCCGACACAGAGGATGCTATAGAAAACAAGGCTGAGAGGCAAAGACACGGTCCATCAGGAAAATAATCGCCCCCATTCATTGGAGTGTGCCAAGAAGGCTGAGTCAATGCAGCATAAGGACGCAGAGACGCGAGGTCAAGGGTGTAGAAGAGTGGGTAGTGTTAGCAGACAGCAGAGGAGTGTTTCGCGGGTGGTTTCCGACGCCTGTCTGTCGAGATGAGGAAGGAGAGGGATGTGGACAAGACTGCAGCTAATCACTCACGGCGGAGTGTGGCGGCAAAAAAGCATGGGATTGCATCAGAAAGACTTTGAGTGAAGTGCTGAAGCCCTTAACGAGCAGATCAATCAAACACAGCTTATCCACCCTAGAGAGGGGAAAAAACAACTCGATAAAATACATCTCTGAACGACCAGAGCCATTTATCTTTCCAGCACCTGTCCACAAATCTAATTAACAAGTGGGCATTGATGGGCCCTCAATCAACCCCCATTAGTAGCAGTGGTTGTTGTTGTTATAATAACAGCCTATTGTGCAATTACAGGGCTGATTTAGCTGGACTAAAGTAAACCTTAACCTTCATTTTGATTGCCACTTGCGAGGACGTGTTGTCACAAAGCCAGCTTCAGTCCAGCAGTCAGCAACACAACATGCACATATTCTGCCCTATACCATATAACATACCCACCATACTTCAAAAGATGATGAGGAATGTAACTGCTAAGCAACCTACCATTCACATATCATTTTGCAGTGCATGTAGTGTTTCAATACATAAAAAAATATGATAGATATGAAAACATTCAGTTTACCTTTACATAAGGAAATTTATTTATATTACTATGGCAGTATGACTTAGTCTCAGAGTAAACCTCTACTACCTTTAAGCTGACACAAACTGACTAATCTACAGCTGAGAAGGATTGGGCAATGTTTCATAGTAGGTGCTTAACAGTGAAATCCTATAATCTAAAGGATGTTTAAACAAACCAATGACATCATCACGGAGTGTCAGTGGCCCCATCAGCAATCTGAGCACATGTTTGCTGAGATAAGACTCATTTGCACAGACAGCCAACCATCAATTCAAATGCTGGGCTCTTACAGTAAGCTTCAAAATGGAACTACTCAGTATTCTGTAAATGCACTGTAACCTTTCTAAAGTCCACATAAATGGCACAGTTGCACGGCGAATTTTCAAGAAATCACATTTTTTTTGTGTCCTTACAGGATTGGATTATAAAAAGCTCTCAGGAGTGGAAGTATTAGATCTGAAAATACTATCTTCCCTATAATGACTCAAGATTTGCTGACAAGCGATTTGAATGGGAGCCGGGTTTCTGAGGAAGAGCATTTTTTCACTACAGCTGATCTATGAGCAGTAACAACTAAACGCATTGCCAAGAACATGATTTACACCACTAACTACCCTTCCCCTGGCACTATAGCTCATTAATTTGGGGAATCTATTTATTTTTAAGAAAAAACTGACATTTTCTGTACAATAAGTAATGTACAAATCTAGTTTGCATTGTCCAATGTGACTTGTTAACGAGCAAATAAAAGGTTTTGTGTACTGATTTGTTTAGTTATGAAAATAAAGGCTCTGTTGCTCCATTTAGTCCTGGTCTCCTATATTAATCAGGCCACATGTGCTACATAAAATAACTAGAAGGTTTTGCAGCCATGTGGCAAATTCATATTTCTTATTTTAATATGAATGTATTAAACATTTATTAAATAAAAAATAAAATATATACATATTCATATTTTCCTCTTGTAGGTTTCCTGGTGAAATGTAAGCATGGATAAAATCCAAGTAGGTACCCTGAGTGTGTTACAGACATAGCAGCAATATTTTTGCAGAAAGGGAATGCCACTCTATCTGGATAGATATAAGTGTTATAGATGTTAATATTTTGAAATATACATTTATAGCAGTTTTAAAAAACACTTCAAAAACTGTGCATCCAAAGGGTTGCAATATAATAGGACAGTCAATTTCTTTCTTTTGTTGCAATTACTAAGAATAAAGACTTTGTGCAATGTATTTGGAACTTTCTCACTTCACAATTTTTATTTTCCCAAACTTTCAGACTAAAAACTGTAAACAGTTTATATGGGTTTTGGGTTTTGGGTTTTGAGAGTAGTTCAGAGAAAGATCAGCCTCGGTGGGAGAACGTTCTAAGAAGAAACACTAAAATATTAACTAAGCCATCACCCACCCACTAAACTGTTACAATAAAATTGAATCTATAACCGTGTAAACATATTGAAGCATTCACAAGCCCTATTGCACACACCTTAACAGAAGTGGTGTATTCCGTACAGTGAGTCTGTGTTATCCCCTAAGATGGGACCTGCATGTGTGTCAGACGGATAATTTGAATGTGTGTGCTCTGTATGTGCAACATGCTCTATTATTAATGCTAATTTGTTTGAATACATCAATAATTGATTTTATCTTGCTCAATTAATATCTCAAGGATGTGCTGGCCTGGTGTTATGTATTATGATTTCTTCTATGGTGTAAAAAGTTGTCTCAATGGTGGGTGGATGATGCTGCAGAGTGTACACCACTCAATCCCTTTGATCCATACTTCATAAGAGGTGAATTGTGCATGCAATTTTGCGGGCACAAAGCACGTTTAAATCCCCCAGGCCCACTGTATAGGCCCACCTGCATGTTCTTCACAACGTGCTACCTCGGCCTATTAAGGACCCGCTAACTGTTGAAAGATCAACAGCTACAGCATAGGTGATGTTTCTCATGAAAGCTTACCCCTCTGTGAAATTGATGTGAAGCCAAACATATTTTCTTGTTTTTTTTGCTGTAATGGATAAGAAATCCCTGAATTGGATCCCTAAATGGGATTTCTACCTGAAGGGGTTGAGTTTTCAAAGTAATTGGAGCTCATTTTCTCAGTTCATCTTGGAATCCAGCCAAACACATTTACATATTTTATCTTGCATGCAACGCCTGAATCTTAAATCTGTCTTTGGCACTTGTTACAGAACACTTGTAAAGTCATTTTTGAGCAACGGTGTATGTTGTAGTAGGAAGAAATCATAATTAAGTGAAAGACTATAGCGTTAAAATCCTTTGTTATTTTGGTGAGGTATCCCTCCACTCATCTTTGGTGATGTCTGCAATGAATAAGATTGGTTTTGTTGAATTTTTTATCTCTGTTTTCCACACATGTGCAAGCTAGTTGTTGGCAAGATTGTTCCTGTGTATTATTTCCTCACCTGCCTTGTGGTACCTAGACAACAATAACTGCTCTGAGGACATTCAAATTCAAAGTTAATTACATTTTAAATTATCACAAATATATCCTATATAAAAAAGGGGCACTCATTGATATGCCCTTATGTAAAACACATTTGTCATTGCTCACTGCGCCTTCTGGAGATGTCCTGGCCTCAAATTAATGAAACACCTGGGATGGAAGGTGCCCATTTGAATACCAATGACATTTCTGCTCTCAACCCAAATCCATTCTAAAATATTGGTTTAGTGTGCTTATCTTGGATTATGACATAATGGATATTATAATACTGTATCCAGTGTATTTTGAAATAGGTGGCATGTTTCTACAAAATGTGTTGACACATTACGCTCGCATTACTGCTGATGCTGCACCAATCCGCCTGTCAATCTCACGTTCCATTTTTCCCTCACTCGTGAACAAGCAAGCTTGATTTTATGATAAATGAAATTGGTAACACTAAATTAAATTGGTATTATACTCTACAATTCTAATAATAAATTGGCTGACATATAAAGATATAAGTCAACTCAATTGTCCCGTCTCTTGCTGGAGGTGGGAAACAAATTAATTATTGTTCATTCAACTAAATTATGTGTGGTCTCTAATTGGAAATCTGTATTACTCTCTGCTCAGTGACTGAAATTAATTAACCCTACATACAGGCATACACAAACTTGCATACACCCTCTCTGCGTAAGTACTCCAACATCTATACTTCCTATCACTTTTTATGCTCTTCTCTTTCCTCAGACGAGCACCAATAGGGCCGAGGATAGCCACACACCGTTAAACCCCATTAAACAAGGTAAGCTGTTATCAGATATTATAGTATATCAGATATTTTGTTCCAACTAAGTAAATTTGATCAGACACAGTCCATGAGTGCTGATATAGAGTAAACAGCAATGGGACTTTGAACTATACATCACTTTACAGGTGTTCTAATAACCGTTTATTACATTAACGATCGTCATCTATCTTAGATTGTAACAAACTTCACTGCAAAGATGTACATATTTCCAGAAGTAAAATTTCAGTTAAATTATGAATGGGTATCAGGAGAGGACTAAGGGGAGGAAAGTAGGCTTATGATACAAAGTACCTAGCCTAATGTGTAACATGTGTAGACCTACACAAAGTAGCAACTTAGTGTGTAGGAAAATGTTCATGTGCTGCTTGGCAACAGTTCAGTCTCAGTACACTTGTGGCATACATTTGTTTTGGAGGACCCAAATAAATTATATAAAAAAAATAAATAATCTTAATCGTTTTATCTTGTTACTGTTAAATAATAAAGGGTGTTTGTTGAACCGTTGTATAAAAGCAATATCATACTCAAGGTCCACCATCAAAACATGTTATGGCTAATCCTCTGACCGAGGCACTGGCATAGAACTGTAGTTGGTCAATTTCTCCCTACGGGGCCAGGTTGCCACTGCAGAAGAGAACTCGTTCTCAGTTGGACTTACCTGGTTAAATAAAGGTATAAAAATAAAAAAAGCTTGTGCTGTTATACACGTTTGTGCTGATATTCAATATAACAGCCCTTCCTCTTGTGTAATATTGCCTTACGGGTAACCAAACACAACTTGAATAACCTTTTTCAGCTGAAATCATAAGCATAATACCTTCACATGTGTATATGATTTTTTTTACATTAGGCTCCAATAGGGTATTTTTTTAAACATACATAATATTTGTTTGTGGTAAAAGTGAATAGGTTATAGAACAGTGCTATTGAATTTGACATTTTCATGACTTCCTCGTAGTCATACATGCAAATGCAAGCATTTGCAACACCCCTACAGCGTCTCAAAGCAAATTGGCGTGCAGCCCACAGCTGTAAGTGTGGGTTTAGCAACGAAGGAGGGGACAACACCGCAGCTGAAAGTGTGACCATGACATACCCATATAGTCCTACCCGTTATGAACATTTTATCATCCCTTACAAGGCATTTTTCTAAATCGTAGACCTACGGACGTAGCTCTCACTGGCGGTGTTTGGTTACACTTTAAGTGTTCTGTAATCCGGATGAGCAGCTGTTTGGTTTAGTAAACCAGCTATATTTTAGTCATGTGAAGATGTTGAATCACTGTTTACAATCTATTGATATTTAATGTTATTTGTCTTATCTTCGACTCTGGCTCTTCTGCCAGACTGTTTATACATTAACCCTTTTTTTCCTCTTCATTCTTTAGCTTTCTCTTTGGACCTTTGTACTTTTTATTATTTCAATCACTCTCTGTCTTTTCCCCTGCCTTAGTAGTCTTACGGCCTGGCCAACACAGAAAGCCCATGACAGCTCCCAAACCTCAAAGAGAGAAGGTGTTGCAGCGGAAGAGATTGCTGCTGACTGTTCTCACAGTCATAGTGGTACTAGGCATATTGGTAACAGCTGCCTATTTCAGTGAGTCGAATGCCAAACAGCTTGGCGTTTTCTTTACCAGACATACTATTTTACTAGATCAATGCAAATATGTAATCTTTTTGCCTTTTATTTAACAATAACGTTATATAAGGTTAATGCCTTTTTTAAAGCAAACTACAAACATTATTAAAGTACACTTCACAATGTGTACAATTGGGTACAGAACAAAATAAACTATTTATCTTACATCCTCATATTACAGCTAATACATGAATGCAAAACCATTGATTTTCATACTTTTTTTCTAGATTCTAAATTGATTGTATATTATATTTATATGGTCAGCCTAATGTATTACCACCTTTCCCCTCAAGTCAAGCAGCTGATCGACAGCAAGTACTTCTTCTGCAAGCGTTCAGTGCGATTTATACCACTGGATAAAGCCTGTGATGGGCATGAAGACTGTATAAACGGAGAGGACGAAAGCACTTGTTTGTCCAGCCTGAGAGTTAATACCACCTTTCCAGGTATTGAATACACACACGCCCACACACACTCAGATTCATGCTCACACTTTCACTCCATTCATTCCTTCCTCTATCTCTGTCCAGTGCGTCTGATTACAGAGCACAACGTGCTTCAGGTCTACAGTGCTGGGACAGGGTGGAAGAGTGTGTGCAGTGAGAACTGGACCATAGAACACACAGAGATAACATGTCAACAGCTGGGATACAATTAGTAAGTGGGCTATGACTGTCAACTTTGAAGGAGATCCATTAATCAATTACTGTTGATCAGACTGTTTTCTTTTACTATGACCAAATTATTGCTGGTTCTAACTTTTGCGATATTATGCGACTTTTTTTCTGAGGGTACCCAGTAGGGCTGCACCATATGAAGAAACTATGTGATATGCGATAACGTTGAATATTACGATAGCAATATGACTTGCGACATATAAACATGGGTACACAGTTCTGCCTTTCTGCTGCTCAAAAACAACAAATTACTTATTGAAAAATTTTAGGAAACCAACATACTTTTATTGAGCAAATTGAACATGTTCCTTAAAAATAAAGCACCAATAAAAGAAAATATGAATGATGATTTAAAGCACAGTTTCCCTTCTTACTGTCTCCCAGCTCCTTTCCTACTATGTCTCCCCCCTGCTCCCTGTCCCTACCTCGTTTGCACTCTTCAAGCTTCTTGGTTACTCTTAATCACATACATGTTTAAAAAGAATAATAATAAAAAATGTTAAATATACATTCGTGTACCCCGCCTCTCGCCCCGTGTCGGCTGGGATAGGCTCCAGCCCCCCCGCGACCCTGCATAGGATAAGCGGTATAGCTAATGGATGGATGGATGTTAAATATAGAGCCAAATAAGATACCGCAGTCTTTTGCAATGTGTTTATCTTGCAAGTTGTAATTGCGATGACAATAAAAACCAATATATTGTGCAGCCCTTGTACACAGCCATCTAGATGTGCGGTTTCCTGTTCTTTAGCTGCGCTCGTAACCACATTTCTAATGCTAATGTATTCTTTTCACTACTTTACTGTATTCTTCCAGCAAACCTCGCAGCATAATTGTTCCAGTGCAAACATTATCCTCTTCTCTAAAGATAGGACCCTTCGCTTCAATTGGGGCTGATGTCAGGACTACCCCTATACATATGGACACTATTGACAAGTAAGTAAATACATTTTTTGGATTACCATGACAGCACTGGATGGGTAATATGGTTTACTCTAGTAATTGGGAAAAAAAACAACCAAACCGATTAAATCTGTGGTTATTAAAAAAATGTTATATAATGTTTTTAACATGTATTAATGAAAGTGGGGTTGATTATTTTTGTAAACAAATGTGTGATAGGGATTTCCTTTTTTGCATTATCTGTTTCATAATATTAAAATATTTATAAATGAACTTAGACAACTAACCTTGTCTTAGACTTAGAATATTCAGTTTGGCCAGAACATTTAAGATAAGGCACTCACCCCACTCGTACAGTCACTTCATACAATTTGTTACATGTGTAAACTCATGTATTGTATGAGTGTTGCGGACAAGGCACTTAAATAGTAGTTGAATGGTTGCAAGTGTGCGCATACTCAAAAAGTGGTGCGTTCTCTTAAGTAGGAATCCTTACAATGAGCTAAAGACAAGAGGACAAGATGATCTCTGGCAAGGATTAAAAAAAAAATAAAAAAAATAATAATACAGGCAAGATTTAATACTGTTAATTTTTGGAATGCAGAATTGATTTTTCCCATCTTTCATAAGACTGCACTTCACTTGTCCTTTATTAAAGTGTCAAAAAAAAAGAATCAGTAATAGCAGAGTCAATAGCAGAGTCAATAGCAGAGTCTTCTCAATAGCCTTCTTCTGCAGCCCACCATGACCCTCCTGCAAAACAATCTGCATGATAATATATTAAGTCTATTGGCAAGGTAACGCACCTACATTTACAGATTCTGAATGAGAGCCTGACCAGACTGACAGAGTGAGAGACTATTTGAAAGACCCAGTGGGTCAAAAACAATCAATAGGCTAGTTTATTTTGCCTTTATTGTATAAACTGTTCCTAGTTGTGTTTTGTTGTCCCATTGTAGACAGGTGTGTACATCAGGGTCTGTGATTTCCCTGGATTGTTCAGGTGAGCAAACACACACACACATACACACATACACACACACACACATACATACACACACTCTCTCTCTTCTTTCTCTAATGTCTGTCAAACTAGATTTTTGTGTCTGCCATACTTTGTGTGTCTATTTATGTCTTAGATTGCGGAGGTCGAGGTTCCCAGGATCGCATTGTGGGAGGTGTAGAGACTACTATCGAGGAGTGGCCTTGGCAGGTGAGCCTGCAGCAGAATGGACAGCACACCTGCGGAGGTTCGCTAGTGACACAGCGTTGGGTGATCACGGCCGCCCACTGCTTTTCAGGGTCAGTAATATTGAGACATTTCAACTTTGTCAATGCTACAATAGCACAGTGCAAAGGCTCAATAATTGTCAAAATGTTACTAAAACAATGACTGATATTGAAGAAATATTGTATTTTGCTGGGGGCAATCTGTATCAACTTATTTAATTCAGCCTCCAGTTAGTAGGCTACAGTAACCTGCACTCGCTAATGGTCAATTTACTAGTGAGGAATACCCATGACATTTTGTGCATTTGGATAGTATTATTATACAACATTTTTTATTGGGGTTTTACGCTGTTTTAATGAGCCTTCACTTGGGATTTGACACCAACTGGCTGCAGTGAGGAGAATTTGAATACCAAAACGTCAATGCCAATTGTTTTTTACTCGTACCAGTTATTTTGGGAAACCAAACCAACACCATCTGCATTGGCTACATCTGTTCAAAACTAAATCTTATGGAAAATATATTTGTAATTGTTCTTGTGTATTGTAGAGTAGTTGAATCGCATGTGAAGAATTATTATTTGTACACTAGAGCTCAAAAGTTTGGGGTCACTTAGAAATGTACTTATTTTTAAAGGAAAAAAAATACATATATAATTGCTCAGTGAGCAGCAGTGCTATTACAATATGAACCTTGTAGACCCCTCAGGTCATCTGGAACATGTCTGCTACCCATGCCGAGAGTTAAAACCAAAAAAGATGAATCAGTGTTTAGTTAATATGCACCAAAAAGTTGGTACCAACTTCCGGAAGATCTAAAACTCACTCCTAGCCTGACTGTCTGTCTCGCTCCGGGTATGTTTTCTATTGCGTTTAGCGCAACTGTGCCTTCAAAACAATTTAATTTCTCTAAATTAAAATAATGTTTATTTATTTTCATGGTCTTATTTTTTTGCTTGCCTTGTGTACAGCACATGCAATTGCCTTTGTGTATGAAATGTGCACACAAATGTATTGATTTGATTTGATCAGAAATACAGTCTTGACATTGTTAATGTGGTATATGTTGCCATGTTTCATTTTTGCCTGTTTTCAATGTAAAGTGTTTTGGGGTTTTAGAAAAGCACTTTAGAAATAAAATGTACTATTATTATTATAAAATTACTATTAAACATGGAAACAGCAGATTTTTATGAAATATTTGCATAGGCGTACAGCATCCATCACTCATGTGTTCCAATGGCACATAGTGTTAGCTAATCCAAGTTTAAAAGGGTAATTGGTTATTAGAAAACACTTATTGCATCATGTTAGCACAGCAGAAAACTGTTGTTAAAACTGATTAAAGAAGCATCAGCATCTGTGGGTTCGATTATAGTCTCAAAATGGCAATGAAAAAATAAGTTACATCTGAAACTCATCAATCTTTTCCTGCTCTGAGAAATGAAGACAATTCCATGCGAGAAATTGCCAATAAACTGGGTATCCCATACAAGGGTGTGTACTACTCCCTTCACAGAACAGCGCAAACTGGCTCAAACCAGAATAGGAAGAGAGGTGGGAGGCCCTGGAGCACAACAGAGCAGGAGGACAATTACTACAGAGTCTCTAGTTTGGAAATAGATGCCTCACAGGTCCTCTGTCCTCAGGTCCTCAGAGGATCTCACAGGTCTTCCAACTGGCAGCTTCCTTAAAAGGTACTTGCAAAACACCAGTCTCAACATCAACAATGAAAAGGCAACTCCTGGATGCTGGCCTTCTAGGCAGAGTAGCGAAGAAAAGCCTTATATGAGAGTGGCTAATAAAAGGAAAAGATTGTGATGGACAGAAGAACACAGACATTGGACAGAGGAAGATTAGATCACACAGAAGAACATTTGCGATCAGGGAAGAAGCTGTCAGTTGGTATTCTGTCTAGAAATGGAGTGGCAAACGCAGCCATCAGATCTTAACTCTATTGAGCTATTGTGGGAGCAGCTTGAACGTATGGTATGTAAGTAGTACCCATCAAGCCAATCCAGCTTGTGGGAGGTTCCTCCGGGAGCATGGGGTGAAATTTCTTCAGATTCCCTCGACAAATTTACAGCTAGAATGCCAAAGGTCTGCAAGGCTGTAATTGCTGCAAATGGAGGATTCTTTGACAAAGTTTGAAGGACAAAATGATAATTTCAAGTAAAAAAACAATATTTCTAACCTTGTCAATATCTTGACTATATGTATATATATTTTTTATATTATATATATTTTTTATTTAACTAATTTGATGAATAAAAGTGTGAGTTTTCATGGACAACTTTACATTTTCTGGGTGACCCCAGACTTTTGAGCGGTAGTATATTTCAGCTTATGTTTTGTTTAGCAGTATATTTCAGAAATAAAATCCATACAAATGCAAATCTTTGATTTTAACACACCCTGTTCTCTACTTTGGCCTGCAGAAGTAAAAAAGAGCTGAGTCGCTGGTGGGTGGTGTCTGGGAGAACCTACATGGGTACATTTGGTGGTTCTTATGTGGATAGAATCGTTGTAAATGGAGACTACAATCCAGAACGCAACGACTATGACATGGCCATGATGAGACTAACCAGTCCCATCACTGTTGGAGGTGAGAGAAAAATACACAGGAAATGATTTATTAATTATTGCAAGGTTTTGAAAAATATTGCAAGTAGTCCCTTGGAAATGCACATTTTAAATATTACCTGTAGTCTAGAAATGAATATGCTTTTGGTTAATGGCCAGTAGAATGCCAAGGATGGTGGTTGGTCAAAAAAGTGTATTTGGTCTACTGGATTTTTAGTCTAAAAGTAATAATTATAATAATACATTTTATTTATAAAGCGCTTTTCATGACACTCAAAGACGCTGAACAAAGTTTAAAAGTTTAAAACAATAATAAACAAACAGTAAAAACAAGCAAACAAGTATCAAACATTAAAAGCAGTTCTGAAAAGGTGGGTTTTGAGCAGGTTTTTGAAGGTGGGGAGCAAGAATAGAGAGATTTTGAAGCGGCTTATTAACATATCAGTTGTTGGATTTTGCCA
>JAVQIZ010157606.1:0-19109 GCA_036023535.2 Galaxias brevipinnis | reverse complement strand
GCACGCACGCACGCACGCACGCACGCACGCACGCACGCACGCACGCACGCACGCACGCACGCACGCACGCACGCACGCACGCACGCACACACACACACACACACTTGATTTGGCTAGGTACATGACCATTGATCCGTCTCCAACTTATCCGACCCAGTGAGTTGTCCCTAACGCTATCCGCTGGAAGCGTCAGATTGACTGTTCAAACAAACAGGACTTTGAGCTCATTAGTCCTACGAAGCCTCACACTACTCACTAAGACAAAGTCCTTTAGAAGGTCAATAAAGGCGCTGAAATGAAAGCATACTAAATCATAGATCTATAACACACGTGCACAACAGACACAGGTAAACACACGCACACACACACACACACACACCAGGCCAGGGGGAGTCCAACCAGTGCTTGATGTGAAGGATCTTCTCGTCTTTGGAGCGAGTGTAGGCCTCCTCACAGACCTTGTCGTACCTGGCCACCTCCTCCTGTGGAGGAGCAGAATGAGTAGAATCCCTTTAGAGTGCTAGAGATTACAGAGGTTTCCTCTTTCCCACTGCAGGTCTGTGGGGTTTAGCAGGGCCAGAGCCAACAGCAACAGTGATATGAATCCCTCCCTACTGATGAATCTATACTATGCCAAGGCATCCATCCACATAGAGGCTCATGAGGAGCAGCCATCTTGTCTTTCAAGGACAGCTCGTCCAGTGGATGCTGACAGGCAGGTTTCTGCTTTGGCCCGCTGAATGAGCTCCTTCTGGGGCTGGGAGCTGGGCTACCTCGTACTCCTGCCTGCTGACGACACCCTCAGCGATCAGCTTCTCGGCGTACTTCTGCAGCACGCCCTTCTGCTTCTTGATCTGCTTGTACATTAGCGGCTGGGTGAACATGGGCTCGTCCATCTCGTTGTGTCCGTTACGCCTGTAGGACACCTGCACGGGGACAGCACACAAACACACACACACAAAGTCATGTGTTGAAAGCTGTGTGCTCTTTCTATCGCTCTCTCTCTCACACACACACACACACACACACACACACTGACCAGGTCTACCACCACGTCCTTGTGGAAGGTGTTCCTCCACTCGGCGGCCACGCCACACACGTGCATCACGGCCTCGGGGTCGTCGGCGTTGACGTGGAAGATGGGGGCGTTGACCACGCGGGCAACGTCAGTGGGGTAGGGGGAGGAGCGCGCCATGCGGGGGTCGGTGGTGAAGCCAATCTACGGTGGAACAGTGGGACAGGGGCTTACATGCTAGTCTAACAAGACATTTGAAACCAAAGAGACCTTTTATTTGCCCTCCCACAGGCTTCTAGAGCAGGGGTTTGAAGGCCGTGTGTCTCCACCTGGTTGTTGACCACCACGTGTATGGTGCCGTGCGTGGTGTAGGACGGCAGGTCAGACAGGTGGAACGTCTCGTACACAATGCCCTGGCCTGCAAACGCTGCATCGCCATGGAGCAACATGGACATCACCTGCGCCAACAACAAAGTGAGTGTAAAGCTCCAGGCCACAGTTTAATCAGGGCTTGTTTTGGCTCTGACATGACCACAGTGGAGAGGGGCTAGAGTAGGTCAACAAGCCTATACTGCCATAGACTAATAACCCTAGCTTAGTGGTGCTGTGATTTTGTGATTAGCACGAATGTTACTGGTCATTTCTGAAGGAAAGAGGTAGTCAGCTTAAGTTAGTAAACGGTAAACATAGCTCTGGTGTAAAAAACGGTTGGATAGCGAGTTGATGATATATAGGGTTGACTGTACAGAACATGTGTTTGCTACGGTGGGTGCAGACTCTGTAGGCTAGATAGAGGAGAGGAACAGGTAGCAGATAGGAGGGGGCAAATCTCTCTAACCTTGGTGGATGTTTACTATTAGCACTATTCAAGTTGCAATACTGAGAGAGAGCTGCTGCTTCCTGAAACTGAGGACCGGGGGTGGAATGTGGATGATGTCAACACTTACAACACATTATAACACGCTGAGTGAGACGTTTTGCGGCTGATGTGTTTACCCTGTTCCCTTTGGTGTCTCCACAGTAAAACTGCTCGGCCTTGGTCTTGCCCTGAACCACAGGATCCACTGCCTCTAGGTGGGAGGGGTTAGCCATGAGTGACAGCGTGATGTTCCTATCGGTGACCCTGTTAATTCTCCTGTGGTACATGCCCAAATGGTACTTCACATCACCAGACCCCTGAGAGATATACATAGAGAGAATGACAGAGAGAGGGTCAGAGAGAAAGATAGGAAGGGGACAAAAGATAAACAGGCCATTCGGAGAACCAGAGTGAAACGTTTGAATATCCTTGAGAGGTTACTACGGTAACACTGTGGCCATCAGGCAGATTAAGGCCAGTGCTGACCTCGTCTGCCGCCTCCAGTTTGGAGTCAAACTGGCAGAAGATCTGGTCCAGCTCCTTGCGGATGACATTGGCAAGCACGTTTAGCCTTCCCCTAGAGACACACACAGACCCAGAGCATAGAGAGATTTCAGCGACCATGTTAGTTAGTATTGTAGAGAAGGGCTGACCCACAGTCTAGAGAAGGGCTGACCCACAGTCTAGAGAAGTGCTGACCCACAGCAGTAGCAGGCAGACAATGCCAGTATGTTTTCTTATGTTCAGTTTGCTGGCGTTTTCATCCAGAAACATTTAGGAGTGGGAAGTTGGGCAGAGATCAGGACTGTGTTGTGTACATGTGTCTGGACTCAGCAGGGACGATGGTTCTGGTTGAGCAGAGATCAGGACTGTGTCGTGTACATGTTGAGATGATGGTTCTGTAGCAGCCAGTGTGTCCCCATCAGACCCAGTACCTGTGAGGCATGCCCATGATGACACTCTCCACTCCCCTCTCGCTGGACTTGTCGATGATGGTCTTCAGCGCGGGGATCAGTGATTCACAGCCCTCCAGACCAAAGCGTTTCTCCGACGACCACTTCCTCTGGAGGAACTCCTCAAACCTGGAAGCAGGAAGTTGTAGTGTGCACCCAACTAGTTTGCATCCAAGACAGGCCTGTGGCTTTTCAAGCATACTGTCAAAAACACTGATGCTATGGTATTGTCCACTGACTGCTACCTTTCCCTTAAATATAAACTTCTCATACAGAAAAGTAGCAGTTCTGTAAGTAGTAAATATGCAGTAAATATGGCCTTGGACTATCACTCACAAGAAACTGTTACACAATTAGCTTTGACTTTTTGAAGACAATAACCATATTAGGTTCACCTTATCTCAGGCACCAGTTCTATTCACATGGATAATGTCAACAGGCTCTGTGCTAATTTATGGACTAACCATTACCATCATTTGGTTTGAACCTGCTTACCTGGTGGAGCGAATCATTCTGCCAAGCAGGGTCCTCTTCTCCTCCAGGCTGAACTGCATGGCCCCCGGACTCTCAAACTTCTGCCGGATCCACTGGCACTGATCCAGGTCGTTGATGAACATAAACTCTACCCCAATATGCTGGCAATACGCCATCTGCAAAACAGAAAGTCAGCAGTGCTGAAAGGCGGAGGCTGAATATAGAATATGGCACAAGTATGTGATTTAAATGCAGGTGAGTCTCAGGGTTGGTTTACTGCAGGGTCTATTTTACCTCGAGGCGGTGTATAATCTCTCGTAGGGACAAAGCACTCTCGCTACCACCAATAAAAGTGGTGTTGGGAAGCCGGAAAACCTTGTCCAAGTCCGACTCATCTAAGCCGTAGAATGCTGCAGACCAGAGGGCATGGTGACACAACAACAAGGACAGGCAGAAGACGCGTGTTGGAGCCCCCGGGGGGTGGAGGGGGACAAATAAATCAACATTTGGGAAACATCAAAGAATCAATACTGGGGACTGTAGGACTGTTACACTAACGGAGGGTAAAGATGGGGGGGTTGGGGGGCATGATATAAAAAAGTCATTCCCACACATATCACTGGTAGTGACTACATAAAACACTACAACTGATAGTACTGCTACTGCTGAGACTAAGGATGAGCTTTTTCTCCACAAATGGAGAATTACGTTTTCTCCACAAATGTAATGACAAAAGTTCTACTGACTACATTTCAAAGTTTGTGTTTGGAACAAAGCTCCAAAGTCCAAAGCTATGCAAAGTGTGTTCCACGTCCCTTTAGCTAGCCTGAACAGAAGAGCAACCTTTTTCTGCTCAGATACTGCTAATCTTTTATACTATTGTCCCAGTGCATTCCCAGGTCAAACAGTGCATTGATTGGCTAAAAGCAGCACAGATAGAAAGCAATGATTGGTTGGTTGGTTGCATGCAGAGAAGGCTGCCGTGAGGGGGACATGGAGGTCAGAGGTTAATGAAGTAGACGTTCCTATACAGAGCATGCTGCTGTGAGGCTCTGACAAGACACCAGATGGTGAGTAAAAAACAGGCACGCAGGAGAATAGCTTTGTTCTTACACTCGACTTATGGGTGTACAAATAAATGTTTACCTTTTTAAATATTGGGAAACAGTGCTGTCCTGTATATAATCCCTCCCTCCATAGATCACATCATTCCTGTTTTCCAGCAACTTCACTGGCTCCCTGTCAAATATCGCATCAATTTCCAGATTCTGCTCCTCACCTTTAAGGCCCTTCATAACCGTGCCCCTCAGTATCTTTCTGATCTCCTTCATGTCTAGACATCCTCTCGTAATCTCAGATCTTCTTCTTCTGCCATCCAACTCACTATTCCATCTGCCCGTTTGACCACCATGGGGTCTAGGGCTTTTAGCCGTTCTGTCCCTCGCCTTTGGAACTCTCTCCTACAAGACATCCGCAATATTGACTTTCTCCCCACCTTCAAACCCGTCTCAAAACACACCTTTTCAAACTGGCATATTCGGTCTGATTCCCCACATTAAGTTTGCTGTTCTGTTTCTTTGTTGTTTGCGCTTATGGTGATTCTTATTTAGTATTATTGTTTTAACTTACTATTGTTTACAACTGCCTTGTTTTAAGATGTATTGATAAATTGTTTTTACGTGTGTCAGGTGTCCTTAGGTGTTCTGAAAGGCGCCTGTAAATAAAATGCATTATTATTATTATTATTATTATAATGCACAGGCTAAAAAAAGTTCTGGAGTACCTTGTGTGTTTTTAACCCAGTGGAAAGAAGTACCCTAGACATATGATCAATCCCTCTAGGGCAGACTGATGTTGCACAATCAGCATGTGTTTAGTCAACACTTACTGTTTAAACACACTCAAGAGCCCACACAATCCACCAAGAGTTCAGAGCTCAGGGAACACGTCTAGCACGCAGTGTGCGTCTCTGTGTTTGATTTGCTTGCTAAGGCCAGATTCATTGAGTAATACTTTGACTGGACAATCTCCAGCTTAACTAATCACAGCAAAGACTTGATGAAGCAGGAAGGGAGAGACTAGTCAGGAGCGCTCCTTCCTGAGTCCTGACCACAATCACCACACCTTGGCCAAAGGTTGGAGTCAGTCCACAGATAACCACACACATACAATCTTACCACAAGTAACCACTAATCCAGAGGCCCAGACATATTAGAATACATTGTATCATCTACTGTGGTTGTTTGATGTCTACATTTGGTAGTGTCCCTTCCTGTCCGAGCCAGTAGCAAGTACAAACAGCCTATGCTTGACCTCAATTAAATTAGAAAGGATTATGCGAGCTAACAATACTGTAAGGAGGCTATATTAGAACAAGGAGTCACTGACCAACCTTACCAGAAGAGCGTTTCAAACATGTTTGTGGTTTTTGTAACGTTGACCCTAACCTTCTTAGAAAGATTTCAGGGCTTGAAATCATTTGAGTAAGTATCCACGCCCGAGCATTACAATTTTAAATGTTTAAAATAAAAGATATCTGTTAATGCTATAATGTTTGAAATTAAACAAAAGCATTTTTCTGTCTACGTTCTCATATATGTAAATACTGTAGAAATGACCAGTGACCAGGGGAGCAACATAGTCATCCTACCACCACCACTAACAGGAGGATGGTGCACATAACTGAACCCTTAGCATAAACCCCACAAACCCACTCCCAATATCCCAGCAGCCCTTCACACAATATCACCTAAACGACTAATCCCGAAGGGTTAACTGACACTAAGTCACAGAGGGTTTAAAGAGGGAGCACTGCGTGGCTACTGGCTAACATGGGTTTGTGGGACTTGTCGGCATGGGGTCGGTCCTACCTCCAGCGGTGAGATCAAAGAAACGCTGTTTAAATACAGAGACTTCTGCAGGCACAGAGAGACATGCACACACTTAGGGTTTACTTTGCATAACCACACACACAGAACTTGTTAAAAATAAAAGCTTCAGATTGGGAATAGGTTTGAGACAGTAGCTAGAAAGGACACAGCAGGCGTTTTTATAGTCTGTTTGTTTGAAGACCGTTTCCATAAAGCCGGCCAATCTTATCTCTCATAAGTACTGTGGATTGGGGGGGGGGGCACAATACTAGAAGGAGAACAGGAACTACACATGTCAGTAACTGAGAGTGAGGGATCAGGGTCATTCCTCCCTCCTCTCCTCACCCAGTTTATCGCAGGACGTGATGATGTCAGACGGCGTGGGCTCCAGGTCGGCAGCCATGATGCCCAGAGGGTCCAACCGAGCCACATGGTGACCCCGGATCTACACACCACAGCGACCCACACGGCAGGAGGAAGAGGAGGGCGGAGATAAAGGTGGAGGAGACGGAGGGGAGCAGCAGGTGGAGAAAAAGCCAAACCAGTCAAACCAATGAGAGGAACGAGCAGAGTAGCAGCAGAGGTTAAAGAAGGGTTGGAATGATTTATGGGGAGAAAGAGTTTGTGAAAATGGAGAAGAAAATGGAGGTCCCCTTTCGGCAAAGGTTGTGGTGGTTTGAGAGAATTCAGTTGGCCAAACACCAGGGAAGTTATGAAATGCAGGAATGGAATGGAGAGAGAGAGAGAGAGAGAGAGAGAGACAGAGAGAGAGACAGAGAGAGAGCGAGAGAGAGAGACAGAGAGAGAGAGAAAGAGAGAAGACGGCAGGTTAGTGGCAGAAGGCAGAGTTTCAAACCGCCGTGGAGGCAGGCCCACGTCTCTCACCAACATTCCCCACGGTAGTGGGAGCATCATCAAAGTCTACACAGCTGATGTCCAGGGGGTCCAACCTGGCTATGTGGTGCCCCCGTACCTAAACACAGGGTGAAACAGCTCAGTCCGGGTGCCTACATGTCAGAGTGTGTATGCTAGCTAGGGATGCTTTCTCCACCTCCTATCAGTAGGCTGGCTGTTTGTAGGACGATTCGGACCAGTTCCTCAAACAGCACAAAGGTGCATGCTTACATTCCCAATATTTATCTGTACATACTGAGCACCGTTCATGATCATAGGGAAGTGATCCCAACAACAACAACAAAAATGGCATTGCTTATATATTTTTTAGAGATCGAAGCAGATGACTATAGATTGGTTTGTGTCTGGTGCACCCCCATCGTGTTTGTTTCTGTTTACCTGGTATGCTCTAATGAGCGACTGTACTGCTAAATGGTCTTCCACAAGCTTCTCCACGTTGGTGTGCGGCGCCATGAGAGCCTGGCCATTGGCCAATCCCACAGCAGAACCCCCCAGGGGGGGAGGGCTCTGATAGGCAGAGCCCGGTGGAGCTCCAGCATTTGTATTCCGGAAGAAAACATCCCACGACTTCACAGAGAAGGGGAAGATAAAAAGGGTTAAGATCATGAGGAAGACATAACAACAACACATAACATACTCTGTCCAACTGAAACACAGTGCAACAATATAAAGCCATTTCAACAATGTGGTATTAAAGGGCACCAAGCTTAGCCAACACTGGCAAAATCCAGGTCAATTACGATTCCTGGTGAATATGTAAGACAGATATTCAGACAGAAATTCGTGGTTGATGTACCAGTGTTTTCCTTTGTATTGATGGATTTAAACTTTGTTTGGTATCATGGGAACTGCAAAGAGCATATTAAGAGCTCATAAGTAATTTTCTTCCAAGCCCACACACACACACACACACACACACACACACACACACACACACACACACACACACACACACCCACCATTGGACGGTATTACTGAGATTCTAACCTGAGAAAGGACTGATAGGCTTAGTGTTGTGAGCAGCTTTGGGATCAGGTAGGCGGAGAGGAACAGATTCAAAAGGTTCCTAGCAGGTTTCCTCTGGGATGCTTCCTGCTAGTATGGGAAACTCTAACACGTGTGCACCTGTCAGACGGAGCTGTGCAATGCAGTAACTATGGCAACACTCAGCTCCAGAAATAAGCGCAGCACCACCAAAAGATAGCCGCTGGTTGAAAAAACATAATTTAAATATAATCTGATCAAATGATTTGACCTTAAAACAGTTCAATCAGGACAACTTACGCTATGTTGAACAGTTTATTGCAACGACATGGTAATACACTGAAGTTGGCGTCAAGTGTCTGCTGCTCTAAATTACTTTCCCGCCCAAGGTCATATTCAACACTCAGTGAAACAATGGAGTAGCAAGGAGACTGGGGTGGAGGTGGGTGTGTGGCAACAAGAGCAGGCGTATTTGTGTGGTGCAGCAGTGAGCATAGCAGCAGTTGTAGGTGTCAATGTGACTTGCGGTTTCAATAGGTCGCATTAAACTATAATAGAGAAAATGCAATTTCATTGCCCGTCTGAACTAGCACTGCCGAGGCGTTGTCTCATTTAATCAGATGAACAAAATGTAAGCTTCTTCCATTGTTCATGAGTCAGTGTAAGCCACATCGGTCATAATCTAAAACACACACAGGGACCACGGACACCTGGTGGAACTAACAATAACACAGACAATGGCTCAAGCCCACAGAGAGAACAGGAACGAGCCAGAGAAACGTGCTCTCTCTTTCCTCGTCATGAACACACACAGCCCTCCCTCTGCTCCTCCCATCATCCCGTGGGTACTCCGAGGACGGGACAGTGCCTGAGGAGAACCGGAGAGGTGCAGAACTAGAATGGTCAGGAGCCACTGCCTGCCGGGCCTGATCTCCAGGAAAGGAGGAGGCTTAGGTAACAAGTCCTGAGAGCTAAGCTGTAGTTCAGAATTACCCATTCAAGAGGGAAGAATTGATAAAGGTAGAGAGAGCACTAGAGAGCAAACGAGAGGACGGGTGCCTTGTTTTTAAAGTCTCACATGACCTTGATCAACCTTGAGCTAAATCCACAGGAGAACAGGAAGTAGAAAAGGGAGGCTAAGTGAGGCAGCAGACATTGTCTTGCTCCAACCCTTATCCTTAAGTATCCTCAATCTGCACCTTCTAGTTTCGTCATGCTTAGTCAGGATTACATCTCTTACACGTGAGCACGAAAAGATTTGACCTGAATCAATATTCGGATATGATTCCTCTCAGATCAAACAGACACAGACTTGAATGGTGGTACAGTTTAACAAAGGCAAAGAAACCCACACTAGTTTTACATGTTGACCAGGGTTTACTGTATGGTCAGTAGACAAATGTCAAACTGGTGTTTTTAATAAATGTTTCCATTTCTTCTGCAGTTACATTAAGTAAACACACACTTTGGGCAGATCTTAAGCCCAAAAGCCTGCTTTGAAACTACTATCAGGTGAATATCCTCTTCAAAGTCAGGGCTTTGTGAACAAGACACATTAGCAAATCACTGAAGTAAGTAGTTGTTTGGCCCTCTTAGTAGTGCTTCATATTGAGTGATATTAAAATTGTAGGCTTTGGATCCAGTTTGTTGTTCCTGCTTATAAGAAACTGGTTAAACTGGCTCCTTGTCAAAGTTGCAGTGTAAGGCCATCTCTCACACAAACACACACACATGCACACGCACACCTAAAATCACATTGAGAAATGATTGTGCTGTTTGTATAACTCTTGCCCTACTGCCATTTAGGTAGACATAGACCTAGTGAGAATCAACTGGCCTGCACTGAAAGGTGATGACCATGTGAACCAGCTAAGCCAAGAAACACAGCCATTTTCCAGGAAAGGAGGGCCGACTGAGACCTGGAAAGTTCATCAGGTGTGTGTGCGTGTATTATGTCCACTTATGCATGTGACCATGCTAATTGAACTGAACTGTTGACTTTTCACACACCATGAACCAACCAGTCCCACATCCTTACCTTGTGCACACTCCGGGGGTTCTCCAGCCAGGCGTAGTACATCTCCTCCACATAGTTAGAGCTGGTTCCACTCAGAAAGGGCTCAGCAGCCACAGAAGCATTCAGGCGCCTGGTTGGCTGAAACGTCCTGAGAGCCCCGGCTCCCAACACCACCGGCCTGGGCTGCGATAGGCCCTGGGCATTTTGTGATATCGTCATTGGTCGTAACCTAGCAACCGTAGTCCTTAAGCGGTGCATGTCTGACAATCAGCAGTGACTTCTCTCTTCCTCTCCAAACCCAACCAAGTAACAGCAACAGCAGCTCCCAAAGGAACGTTGGGTGAGGTTCCTAGAACAGCTGCTCCTGTCCTGTGTCCACCCTTACAAGATCCCGTCCTCCTCCAATGTCAGTTCTGCTGATGGTTGGGTCCTCCTACTCGGCCTGTATACGTAAATATTACATAAGTCTTATCATCACCAGTGCAAATATATCAAATGTACACAGATATTTATGATTTAACAGGTGATGCAAGAGGCCATGTGGAACTGACCAGATGACAAACAAGTAAAAGTGCATCCTAATTATAAATAACTGGTACACGTACACTTACAGCCAGCCAAGAGTTATCATCTGATTCCCCTTTCCTCTCACTTCTGTCTTCCTCTCTCAAGCACACACCAAATCCCTACTGCACCCTGCGATAGAGAAGTACAGAAAGTAGCTTGCTATGTTGTTACTATAAAAACATGCTGACCTTATCGCTAATGAAGTATTTGGCATGTCATGTCCACGACCTCAATGTCCCCTCGCTCTCGAAGCATCATGATGTGTATACTTAGTTACACACGTATTAAAACTAAAACTACCTGACTTAAAATCGGAACCATGCGATCGCACACCAAAACGTGCCAAAGAACCCCGCTCAGACTCTTTTGTCATTAAGGGCGCGTCGGCAACACGATCAAGCTGAATAGGCGCTTCTGAGTACTAACGTTAGTCTATGTTTCATTCTTCTCATCACAATTGAGAGCTCGACATCTACCTGCCTAATAATCCCATGGGGCTACAGATGGAAGGCATACGTACTCCTTTAGAAAATCGGGCAGTTTTTGTTTTTTGTTGTAAGCTGACTCGACAAATGTTCTAGCCTGGACTCCTGGTTTATACGGATCGTCAAGTCTACAGCGTGGTGCATCAGCGGCTACGGAGGGCACTGTCCAAGTCATGCAAGTGCTGATCCATCGTCACGCTGCGTTACGTCACACGCGTGCGCGCTATTGCTCACACAGACGCACACGCAAACACACGCACGTAATCACGTGCACTCACAACCTTTTTGGAGTTTATTGTCAGCTGTAAAATTGGTTTTCTGTGAACAACTTTAGTCGTGTGCAAGATCTTTATATTGTTTTGGTGTAAATTATATACATTTTGTGGATATTCAAGCTCCCCCGCCCCGACACACACATCACGGGGCTATCTAAAACTGAGAAGAAGAAATGTGGAGCTTTAACTTAATGTTGCACACACTGTCTGGATGTCATGCTGTAGAAAGATAAGCAATATCCCACCGGCACACACTAAATATGAAGTGAAACAGCAAAAAGAGAAAAAGAGATATTCTAGCTTTAACGTTGAACCACTTCACAGGTCATCGCTTATTTTCTCTTCCCGAAACATGTCTTGTGCCTTTTTTAACAAAACTGTCTGGGTCAGCCTGATATAGGACTGCTATGTATTTATTTATTCGTTATCGTTATTCATAATAAATTAATCAAACAATTATATTAACATAACATATAGCTGGCTAATTACACACAAAATATTTCACCTTTGTTTGCTGAGATAATCATTCATTTCGACTGTAACTGTAGATTCAGAGTAAACTGAGAAATAGAGGCAGGTAACGGCTGCTCTAGGTTCTTATCTAATACGTCAATGCTCTGCCGTCACAGACACACACACACACAGACACACGCGAATACACACATAGGGACAGAGAAAGGACAATATAATTAAAGGAATAACAGAAACATAGATAAGTATTTACAGCAAGTCACACCATGACTTTGTTTGTGTTTTGAGTCTGTAGTTGAGTAAGTTCCCTAGTTGTCCTTCTGAAAGAGAGATAGGTGACTGCGTCATTTCAGTTTTATTGGTTGCACACAGATAACATGGTTTCATTACTGATCACATGGGCAATGCACATTGTAATAATCCTCCTCATCATGTAAAAAGGGGTCAAATAAACGTTACATATTGCAATGTCTTATGTGTGATTAGATTGTGTCATATTTATTCAGCAAAACAGAAAGAAAGAGAGGCTGGGGTTTGAGGTGTGTTAATAATTAAATCATCTGTAGAAACTTTGCAAAAGGTTTACCAAAAACATCTGCTCTTTTGTCTTTAGATTAGCATTGGCAATCTTTATTTCACTTAGCATTAATAGGACACGTCCCTTCATGGTACATGGCTTGTCACTGATTAGTGGGCATCTTACTGATTGTATGGGAATTGACCTTTCAGACTGAACTGAAAACTTTGTGATTGCCTCCATTTTCTTTGCATTTTTAACACTAAAGTGGTCCCAAGCTGAAAAACATATTTTATCTATAGGATTAGTTGGTTTTTGCTCTTATTAGGTTGACAGGGCCAGCAGGGAGGGCAAGCAGGGATATTATTAATTATTTCAATGGCCTCCATTAGTCTCTGTAATGGTTTTGTGGACATGAGCTCCCTCTTCAGGCTAGGGGGTGTATGGCGTTGGTAGGACTACACCTTTCACAGCTGTAGAACTAACCATCTATATACGTGCATTAATGTAAATAGCCCTGCATACTAAATACATCTACATGTTTAACAGACTTCTGTTTATCATGTGGGATGTAAAGTATACCATTTTCCATTCACAAAATTCGTAAACATTTTTGAGCTTGCCTCACCTTTAAAAAAAAAAAAGAATTCTCTAATATAACCAACAATTCACAAAATTCTATAAAAAGGTAAGATCGAATCGATATGACCATATATATATTTATCATAATCTTCATCCTAAACCTCTTTGACATGATCCTCTCAAGACAAAATTGTAGTTTATGCACAGTGTGGAAAATAGACATGGGTTTACACTGCAGGTAACCAGCATTCAGTCAAAATAAATTATAATAGAACACACAGAAAACGCTTAAGTCTAAAGCGCGAAGTTTGGATATCATGCAATTACATGTAACCTGAAGCTATTAAGTCACTACAGCAAAACTGGAGGTTCACAATACAGTCAATACGTAAGCAAAGCTCAAAACATGATATTGTCATTTCATACGTTCAGTTAATTCTTGCAAAGTTGAATACACAGAGAATCAAGTAAGAAGAAGAATATACAGTAGTATGTTAGCATGCTAAAGTGCATGGTATTCCCATAGGATTGAATAAACAAATAAAACAGCAACCTAATTACTAATCTACTGGATTCTCTGTGACAGGTTTCGTGCAGAAACAGCCACCGACAAGAACACAACGTGGAAGTCATGCTAGTCTCTAAAATAATCAAAGAGTCGCAAGAGAAATCTACTGTACAATTGAAATAGAACAGAAAGACTGTAGTAATAGTAGTAGTTATAGTACTAATAGTAACAATAACATCACATGTTGGTAGGATTTGAACAGTAAATATTGTGTGGGAGAGAGCAGGCAGGAGAGGAAAGGCCCAGGACTGATGTTGTCCAGTGCCGTCGACAGTAGCAGCAGACAGAGAGGAGACCGGGTCTGGAGAGTCTGTCTGTGGAGGTGGCTGATATGCTGGGTGCTGTGTGGGCCGCAGTGAGGCAGGAGAGGGAAGTGAATATGTTGGTGTATAGAGTTTGTTGCAGAGGACGTGGGGAGACACAGAGGTGGGGGGGGGGGACTCTGTCAAGCTTTCTGTGACCCCTTCTAAACATCAACTCTTGGTCTTCCTTGGTTACGCCCTCTCAGTCTCCCACTCATCCTCCGTCCTCACATCGCCTGGGAAACAGACAGAAACATCCCCTCTCACACACTTGAAAGTAACCGTTAACAACAAGACCAATTATTTGTAACCTTTGGTCAATGAGCGTGTGTAAACGTTGATGTGTCTGCACTGGGTGTGTTTTCCGTGTGTGTGTACCTCAGCCCTGCAGCGGAGCTGCCGGGGCTCCTGAGCAGTGGAAGTGAACGTTCTGCCACCTGCTCTCCCGGCGATGCCACACCCTCGTCTCCTCTGATTGGCTGGAGCGAGGGCGGCCCTGCCCGTCAACAAACTGAGTGAGGCGGATGTAGGCGATGCACGCGCCATCGTCACCAATAAGGTGCACATGAGGATTCAGAATGGTGGTGTGGATGGGCTTACTGTTCTTGGACAGAACTAACACAGGAGGAGGGATGACGGACAGGAGGAAGGTTTTAAAGAACAGGAAAAAGAAAGAGCTAAGCCATCACTCTTTATTGGTAAAAAAAGCTTTTTGTCATTTCTTTGCAAACACAACAAATCTCAGACACTTTTGTCACATTAAAGATGACATTTTTAAATCGAAATGTTTTCCAGATATTCTTACGGTTGTCAAAGTAGAACCTGTGAAAGTCCATGCCCTCCACCAGGTTCCCCAGCCCCTCGGGCTCAAAGGAGGTCAGGCCGGGGTCACAGATCTTCCTGTGAGCAAACACACTGTTACCCTTGAAAAGACACATCTTACCTGAGAGAGGTGCAGTGGTAGTGCATGCTGGGACTTGGAGTACTCACGCATAGGCCTCAAAGTCCCCATTGTTGACAGCTTCAATGAGCTGCTCTGTGATCTTAATAATCTCTTGTTTGCGAGCTGCAGAAGTAATGAAGCATACGATAAGCATTGGCTACACCGGCACACACACACACACACACGCACGCACATGAATGTGCCTAGCCATCACTGCATGTCTCCTGCCTATTACAGGGTACACTGGCTGCCTGTACCAGTTACTCATCGTAGTTCCATCATTTCCCTCTTATGTCTTTGTATCATTTGTTAAGGTCAAACATAATGTCTCTCCTAGCACCTCTATGTCCACACAGACAGTCTGTTCTAGAGCTTGTGGAATACACTCTCACGCACTTCCTCCCACCTTTGCTGTCTGCAGTGTGTCTTTCTCTCCTCCTCTCAGCCTCTCTCTCACCTTTGCTGTCTCTTGTCTTCCTGTATGGGAGGCAGCTAGAGCTCATGGTGTTATTCCTGTTCCGGCTCTTGGACTGCCAGTCGGTCAGGAGGGCTCAGCCTGTTAGGACTCATGCTTCATAGACTCTTTAAGTCCTTCTGTATTTCTGTCTGAACTTCTCTTGCTATCGCTGGCATATGGTGTATTTCCATCTTTTAAAGCAGGTCTCGCTCATATTGTGCACCCTGTATTAGGCAGGTGACATGCTGTGATGGCTGTTTGTGAGTACGTGTGTGTGTGTGTGTTTGTGAGTGCGTGTGTGTGTGCATGTGTGTGTGCGTGTGTGTGTGTGTGTGTGTTGAACCCACCTTTCACGTCCTCATCCTCAATAGTGGTGCTGCTGTCACTAGATCCCTGCAGACGGAGAAAACCTGTCAATTACTGAGCTACACAAACACATACACACGTAAGTAGAGCACACACAAACAAACAAACAAACAAACACACGCACACACACACACACACAGACATTGGCTGTTTAATACACAACTACACACATCTTTTCATAAAGTAGATCATATTCCACAGGATTCCACAAAATGCAGTATTCTAAGAAATGGCCAAGTGAAGTGTAGCTTTGAAACATCTGGGGCATGCCCTGAGCAAGTGGAATCTATGTAAATACGTCAAACAGCCATCTTTACATTGCTACGGTGGGTTTAGACATTGCTCATTAATCCCAGTATAAATAAATATATAGTCATACAGATGTATATTAGACGAGAAAAAACATTCCGTCTCTGTAGAATAAAGTCATTCAGGTGTACACTGGATCAGATGAAACCTTCTGTAGCTCACATTCAATTCCAATGACCACTAGGGGGCAAAGCACTGAGGAGCCTGTGGTGCTTCACATGCTCTGTTAAAACACAGGGAGGCAGTGGTAGACAGCAGCGATCACACATCTTACAAACCACAGCCTCTCTCTCTCTCTCTCTGTCTCTCTCTCTCTCTCTCGCTCTCTCTCTCTCTCTCTCTCTCTCTGTGTGTCTCTCTCTCACTCTCTCTCTCTCGCTTTTGCTCTCATTCTCACTCTCTGTCTTTCTGTCTCTTGAACACACACACACACACACACACATATACACACACACACACATACACACACACGCGCGCACACAAAGAGCCTGGCTCCTGACAGCTTAACCCACACAGATTCAGATAAGGAGGTAGACTTGGATGACAATTGACCGGAGGAGGTGAGCAGAGGGGAGTAGGCTGTACCTTGGTCCCGTCCGCTGGGTTATGGATGACAGTAGTCTGAGGCTCCTGGACGCCCAATACCAGAAGGCAGACAAGGAGGGCAGGAAGAGAAAAGGTTTGGATAGAGGAGGGAGGAGGGAAGAATAAGGGATGAGAGCCAGATAAGTGGGGGATGTAAGAAAGAGTGACAGGAGGAAAGAAAGCCAAACACACTTAAAAATTAAATTTTGAGGAGAAGACAGATTATAGATTCTGATGGAGGAGAGGATAGAATGGGTTAACGCCAGAGAATGGTGATAAAGTATTGAGAGAGAAAACACATTCTTGGCTTGGACAAAATTAAGCAGAAGTTCTATTATACATAAGACATTCTAAATTAATACATCGAACAGGCCTAAACTGGTATGGTACGTGTTTGTATGGGTTTGTGGGTTTATGGGTTTCCTCCCAACACCATAAAAACATGTTTAGGGCTAATCCTAATGTCCTGACCAGGCACTGGCATAGAACTGGAGTTGGTTCATTTTCCCCTACAGGGCCTGGTCGCCACTGCAAAAGAGCATCTATGCTCAGTTGGACTTACCTGGTTAAACAACGGCTTATAATAAATAAATAAATAAAAATTATGGAACCGATACAAAACGACAACAACATCAATAATAATCAAAGTCCTTCCATCTCATAAAGTCACAGGACGACAAGCTCACTGCCAGACCCACATCAGCAGGAACGCAACACACACTCACTCAAACAGGTTCACTGACAAAAAGCAAAGCAAACTGAGCCAAACGGACAGACAGGTAGACATATAGACAGACATACAGGTAGACAAATAGACATACAGGTAGACATATAGACAGAGAGACAGACAGGCAGACAGACAGACAGGTAGACATATAGACAGAGAGGCAGACAGACAGGTAGACATATAGACAGAGAGGCAGAAATACAGGTAGACAGAGAGGTAGACAGAGACACATGAAGACCGAGACACAGACAGACAGACGGAAGGACAGAGAGACGGAGAGACGGACGGCGAGAGAGGTCGGGGGCTGCGTACCAGAGCAGCAGTGGGGGGCCCTTTGGGGCTGGTGACTATGCTGTTTCTCGTAGTCTGAGGCTGTGCAGAGAACACAAAGGAGGACCAGGAGTTAAAACTCAAAGACACACTTGGGAGTGGAGGGACACAGAAGTCTCCCTGAACAGGAAGAGTGGACGGCATCAACACTGTGGGTGAGTCAACGTAGCCCTCGAGCCCTGAAGAGGTGGGAGGCTGGAGAACGGTTTGAGTAGAGTTATCACACTGGCCATTCTGTCAGTGGGTTTAGGCCAATCAGAAGAAAACCCATTCAAGGGCTTCTCAGAGGAACAGGATGTGACCTCAGCCTCTCGCTCGGCCAATCAGACAGGGCTGAGGTGTGCCTGAATGAATGGCCTCTCAGTAGCTTGTTGGTGAGATATTTCTGTTCCAGACAGCAACCCCAACCACTGGGGTTCAGATGCACCCGCTCTGGCTGCTTCATATCATGAAGAAATATCAGGTTTTACAGCACACTATCATCTAAAAGAACATGTGTTATGAAACTAAACAGCAAAAGAGGGAGACAGACAGAAAAGCAAAGGAGGGTAAAGCAACATGCACACTGTACAAAACAGCCCCAGAGTCAGATGACTATGCACTTTCATGTCAGAGCGCACACACACACACGCACACACACACACACACACACACACCCATTAACTCCCTGACTTAGTCAAATATGAATGTACATCGGTTCCCTGGTACACAGTTCCTGATAGTGACATGCAGGCTTGTACTGTGTCTGACTGAACACATGGAGGGAGGGAGCAGACAGAAATGATGCAGAGAGATGACATTAGTAAGGAGGGATGAGCGAGTGTGTAAAAGAGTGGCATCCTCACCAGGACCTGGACTACAGTGCTGGCCCGCCGCCGTCTCTGCTCTCAGAGGAATGGATGGAGAGATGAGATGGAGGAGACGGGGGGATGACAGTGGTTATGGAAACGCTGTGAAAGACATGAAATTCACACCAATGAAAGCTTCCAAAGCGTGGAGGAATGTGCGGCAGCACGAGGAGAGCTCCATCCCTGAGGATTGCTCCTCCCTACGCTAGGCACAGCAAGAGAATTACTAAGCAACCTCAGGGGAACCACGCTAGAGTCTATGGCTGTTGCCTTGGAGCTCCGAATGAACACACACACACACACACACGCACGCGCACACACACACACACACACACACACACACAGGCACAAAGCACAGTGGAGGATGATGGGAGGAAAAGGCTGCCGGAGGGAGGTAGCGAGGGATACAAGAGGAAAGTAAAGGGAGGAAGTTAAGCCTGCCTGACGGAGCGCTCTCTGACAGCTGGGCCAAAAACTCCTGGCTCATTAGGAAGCAAGGAGACCTGTGTGTGACACTGAGTGTGTGTGGGGGGGGTTTGACTGTGTGTGACACTGAGTGTGTGTGTGGGGGGTTGACTGTGTGTGACACTGAGTGTGTGTGGGGGGGGGTTTGACTGTGTGTGACACTGAGTGTGTGTGGGGGGGGGTTTGACTGTGTGTGACACTGAGTGTGTGGGGGGGGGTTGACTG